>BLFK01000742.1:749450-782249 GCA_014634185.1 Astreopora myriophthalma
AGAAAAGAAAAAAAATGAAAGCGATCCCCTTCCAATAGTGTTGTGAAAATTATTCACTGCAAACATTTATCTTTTGCATATTAATGAACTAACTATTCATGTAATGGTAACTCATTAAAATAAGTTAATTGTATTTTTGTTTTGAAATAGATGAACTAGGAAGTCTTGGAGTTGATTTTGGTAAGTATGGGTTGACTTTAGTGTATGAGTATTTCTATTGTTCTTAAACACGAAGACGCGCTATATAAGGGGATGGCTCCTCCCTCTGTTTGAGCTCGAGTGAGCTAACGAAACAAAATGGTGACCAACGGTCACGATAAAAAAACACCGATATGGTGAGACGTGTGACTTTAGGTGTTCTCAAATGCTCAGTTAATGCATGGAAGACAAATTTACCGATTTTTGTTGTCTTGTGAATGATTTCCTGCCATATATCTAACTGAAAGGGCAGTTATGACCGAAAAAATGCGAATGCGTCGACGTTTGATTGACAAAGGATTCGCAGGTACCTAAGGTACTGCTCCTTTTATAGTGCGCCTTCCTGTTTAAGTATGAAGAACTATGTATGATTGCACTGTACACTGGAGCATGGATGGGCAAAATGGGAGATGACTGAAATGGATGATCAATGCTGAGAATCATCTTTGTTCATATAAGCCTTTCCCATGATGTGGTAGAATGATGCCTGTACTTGCCAAAGGCTCTATTTCATTGCCATAGCAGTTTCTTAATTATGTAAATTATGTACAACTCTTCTTTGCTTTATTGTTTAATCCTCCCAAAGTCCATTGCATCAGATTATAACATAGCTTAATGCACGATGGCATGTATTCAAGTGAAGACTTTGGCAAGTACAGGACTCGTGTAACCATACTCTGGGAAAAGCTCATTGCCACGTTCAAGTTTAGAATTGATAATTAAGTTACGATGTTCATGTGCAAAGTTACAGTGCTATAAAGTACGGTGATGTAGACCCCTTAAGTCATGTGGATGCAATCTTCATCAGGGGACTACATCTATAGCTTATGACCAGATGAACATTACATCTCTTTTTCAGGGACATTTTTACCAATGGATAGACTACCAGGCAAAAGTAAGTTGACAGTCGCAATTGGAATCACGACAAGGATTGATTATTAAGAATAGCGTCAAAGATCGGAAGACTTGTTTCACAAGTGATTTCACTTGATGCTATTCTAAATACTTGATTCTTTCAATCGCTGAACCCAAACATTTGTAATCATTTGTACGTGATTGGACGGACTTCTAGCATGTGCACCATGTAATTCTTTGAAAAAAAAAAAAACCCTGGCAGCTGTTTATGTAAACCTTTATTTGCAGTGCTTTCGCATATCAGGCCAAAAAAGTGATTTCTTCACACAATAAAGATCACCGATGGAACCTATTATAATGGATTTTGCATGATCACTTTACAATAGTTTTCATTAAGTTTATGACAATTGAACCTTTCTTGTCTAGGCCCAAATACCTGATTCCCCTGAAAATCAAGGTTCAAGAATTAGTTTAAATTCCATACACCAAAGAGACTTTCAATTTCTTTTTGCCTGGTACTGTACATAATTTTTTTGTTTGCACATTACAAAGTTTACTCAAATTCCTGTGAATGGAGGGATTGCCCATCAATGATACTGTCATTAACGACCAGGGGTCAGGGCCTGCGCAACAAATTTTTGAGTAGGGGTGCTGAAGACAAACACGTGAGCCAAAATTTTTTTTGGGGGGGAAGGGGGCATGCTTGACAATTATTAAGTTGCATGAAAAATTACTTGGTGTAACAGAGCATTTAATGAGAAGTGCTTTCACTGTTCTGTAGAACATGGAATGCGCGGCCCAAGACCCCCATTCAGACATCATGGACCACATCCGTTTCCCCCTTTTGGTCCAGGAGGACCACATGGACCTCGCATGCCCCCTGGGGGACCCATGCCTAGACCTCCAGGGCCTATGATGATGGGTCCACCAGGACCTCATCCACGTGGACCACCGGGGCCCATGATGCGTGGTCACATGCCTGGCCCTCATGGTCCACCAGGCCCCATGGGAATGCCACCAGGACATATGCGACCCAGGATGCCTATGGGTGAACCAGATGGCCCTCACATGTGGGGTGACAGAGGCAGGGGAAGAAGACCTGGAAAACAGCCTCCTCAGCGGCAACAGAGCCAGGAAGGCAAAAGTTCAGTGGGGGATAACAAGAAGTAAGAGACCTTTTGGTGCATTATTAACAGGGCTCAAAATTGCAACCGATATGGGTGCCAACGCGCCTAACATTTCCTCATTGGCAACTAAGACTTCTGGTCTAGTCACCACCTTTGTGACTACATTTTTGTACGATTTAGGTTAAAAATTGAACAGGCCAAGTCCAAAAGTGTGTTACCTTTTCTAGCTTTACTTTCGTTTTGAGAAAAAAAAAAGAAAAAAAAGTGTCTGTTTTGTCTTTTGACGTTACACTTTCTCCTTTTCAATGTGGGTGCAGGTACTAACTTCACATATTACAAGTTATAGTAAATCCAATTTAAACTGGTGACTGAACATTCACTGCTGGTGAGTATTTTTCGCCACTTAGGCACCAAAAGGTGACTAACCAAGATTTTTAATTGCGAACCCTGACTAACTAGTAGCGCACTTTACGCGACCTGAGTATAGGTCAGACAGCCTAGTGCCAACATAGGGGAATCTTCGTTCACACTTTTTGCCTCATTAGCTGTGCAATTTTCAGCTCTGTTTAAGCAAGCTGCAACTACAATGTATATTGCATTCAGAAAGCTGAAAATTGCACAACTTGCTTTAGTTAACAACTCAATGTAAACCATGACATCAGCAAAGATCGCCCCACAGACAAGTTGGAAGGGGAGTGATACTTGGCTGTCAGACTTAAAGAAGAAAAGACAATGCAAGTGGTCAAACAGGCCATAGAGCAGGGACCAAGGAAGGGAAGGGGGGGAGGGGCTGGTAGGGCTGTGGCCCTACCACTTTTGTTGCCTGGGTTGATTTTTGGGACATTAGAAATGGCGGAACAGTGATCCACTTTAAAATGGTCTCCACCGTCCCTGTAGAGTGTGATTCCCTCAAAAAAATTTGAGGAGCTCTATTTTTCAAATGGCATTTTGAGGAGCACTATTTTTCAAATGGCATTTCTGCCCAAAATCAATGAAATTGTGTGCACATACCTGAAAATTTCTTTTTTTTTTCCCTTGTTTTTTCAATTTATTCAGACAAGAGAACTCTAAGAAGTCTGAGGGAGAAACACCAGGCCCTGCTGCCAAAAAGGTACAAAATTATGCAGTTCAACTATACATGTAATAACTACATATTATAATTAGAAATTACAATGCCGCCTCCACGAAACTGCATCTTTAGCTTAGCTCGTCACTTGTTAAATGTGCTTGAAGTGGAGCCCTTTATAAACGGTTTGCTTTGTAAGTGACATTTTGATGCTCTTGAAGTAAAGTTTGTGCATGTGAAGTTTGCATTGTTCGTGACATTTTGACGTCATTATAATTATCTCCCAGTCAGTATCAGTTTGCACCCATAATTTGGATCCTACTGAGTGAGGTAACCATTCAGTGGGTCTTTATCTGCAAAGTTGTTATTTCTGACCTAAGTGTTGTAAGAAATAAGAATAAAAGCTGATTACCTTTCAGCCAAGAAAATCAGAAGATGAGATGGAAGATGTTGATGAAGAACGGTTGTTGAAGAGTGACGACGAAGGGGAAGGGTGAGTTCTACAGGACTTAAATAAATAAAATGATGGAAGGGCTTAGAGAAAAATTACTTTCTTTAGTACGTTTGGTCATTTTGCGAAATTGTGGCCTAGTTTTGCGCAATAAACAGCGATGAAGTAATGAAATTAGCCATCTTAAGTGGTGTGAAGAAAGTAACCAAGGAAAAGAAGAGCAGAAGAGAAAGAAAAAGTAAAAATGGAGGGGAAAAGCTTTTGCCTTCTTTACATCACATTGCCCTAATTTCGGCATGTAACATGCTCTACTCTTACAATTTTATAGGGCAAACAATGTAGATTTGGATGCGGTTAGTATACATGGAGATGATGAACTTGACGATATTGACAAGGAGATCAAAAGCCTATCCGAAGGAGCAGCTGACAGCAGCAAGAAAACACCTCAAAAAGGTGAGGTTTTCGAGCCGCTTTTAAATGAGGCTTAAGTGCATTTAAATGTAGTTAACGACAAGGAGTGTTAAGGCTGGTTTTCACTAGCGACGGAGTTGGAGTCCGAGTCGTAATCAAAACAGCACAGCGTTACGATCTGGTGAAAATCAAACATCGGAGCCATAAACAATTCTTTTGATTACCGCTCCCACTCCGTCGCTTACGATCAAATGAAAACCTTACTGTCGGAGTCACAAGCAGAAGCGGAGGAATAAAGTAATCACAGCGCATGAGAACGAGCATTGTCATTGGTTCATCCTTCCACTTCTGCTTGCGACTCCGACAATGCAGTTTTCATGAGATCGTAAGCGACGTAGTTGGAAACGGAACGGGAAGAAAATAGTGCCGTCCTGATCCTTGCGACTCCGATTCTGTCGAGTTACGACTCCACGCACGACTCCGTTGCTTGGTTTTCACTTGGTCGCAAGCGCTCTTACGACTCCGATTACGACTCCGACCCCGACGCCGAGTCCGAGTCCGACTCCGACACCAGGGAAAACTTGCCTTTAATGTGCCAGTTATACTCAGCGGTTTTGTTATATTTGCGCATACACCACATTTCCTCATGCTTCTGAATTGATGGCCATTCATACATAATCATGTATCGCGGCGTTTAGTGGAAAAGTGAGCACTTTTGTAGCGTTTTAAGTGGCTATTTCCCTCCCTTCCATCCCATCTCCTTTCCCCTCCCTTCCTCCCATCTCCTAATCACTGTTTCAATCAGTGTGATGCCATGGGTGCCTGTCTTCTTCACTGTGGGGGGAGGGGGGGGGGGGCTCATTTCTGGTGGGTTGTCAGGATTTGCCAGCCATGGAAGCAGTCTCCATCTATAGGAGCTGGTTGCCAATAGTACAAGCTCCTTGATGTCCCAGGGACCCAACTTCCACTTAGCAGTGAAGTTCTTAATAAGGCAAAGATTCCAAAATGATTGGAAGGCCGGAATAGAGAGGCGATTTCAAGACCAAATGACATTCATTCATTTCTGTTGGATTGTGTGACATGATAAATACATATTGACTGGAGTTTTATCCCTTTTGTGTAGCTGACGTGAAAAAGGAGCCATTGCCAGTTTCTGCCAGTAAAGAAAAAATGAAGAATGACAGTGACAGTGAGGATGAAGAGAAGAAGAACAGACAGCGTTTTAAGTCTGAACGACCCAAAGAGCAACAGCACAAGATTGAGAAATATGAACCTAGTAAGTTGAAGAATTAAGTACTGTTTAATAAACGAGCAGGAGTGTTTTATCGGGGTTTAAACCACGAGCCGAAGCCGACATGGACTGAATAGCGTTGTAATCATTCTGCTCCCGAGAGCGGATTGGACAAATAAACGGATTACGGTTTACTCTGAATACTCAAAATACACGTTCTTTGCAGTCTTGGTCGTGTCCAGCCTATTCTAAGCGTTAGTTCTCAGCTCACCTTCGCAATAACCATTCCGTTTTCGGAAACGCATTCTTGTGGAAAAGCTTATTCTAGTTATTCCCTTTATTATATAACTGAGAAAATTACTTCAATATGATTGGCTGAGAGCATTCAAATTTATCGTTCATTTTTAATTTGCACTGCAGTGCAAACTATTGTTGCCGTGGCAACGGATGCGAAGTGATTCCGGCGGTAATTTTAAAAACATTCAAAATGGCCGAGCGTTTTCCTTCTTCAAGCGCGGTAGCGTTAGCAGAAGTTAAGCAACAGGCAACCAATGCTGACCCAACCAAGAGAACCACCAATTTGCTGAGAGTTTGGAAAAATTGGGCAGAATTACGAGGACGTAACGTAAAGCTAGAAGCGTATTCTGCAAGTCAACTCGCGCGCTCGTAATTTTCTGTCATAATAAATGTGTAATCGTATGAAAGCTCGAGCAGTTTTGGATTTACACTACTCGTGGTGTTTGAAACTTCTTTCAAATTGCACGTGCCTGAAGGCTCAAAATTTTTCAATATCATTCGTAGTGTAAATCCTTAATTGATGGATTGCACGTTACGTCATTGCGGCCATGTTGGTGCCAGAAAACTATTGGTCCGTCATTAGGTCCTATTGTTTATACCACAAAAATGTCGGCGAAGACGCAACAAAGTAATTGTTATCACTCTCTCCAGAGATTTTTGGGCACGTGCGTGCAATCCAAGAATCGGCAAAAGCGGGAAATACCATAATACTCTTTGTTTGTCCCCCAAATTTTGCATAAGCATTGTTTTTGTTTTCTCTTGGGACATTGTAAGTTCCAAGAGGTACAGGAAACAATGCTTATGCAAAATTTGGGGACAAACAAAGACTATTATGGTGTTTTCCGCTTCGGTCAATAAGCCAGTTCGGAGTTCTAAAACCATATGGGCGCATCCGGGTAAACGTTTGTTATGGAAATGAGATGCACGATTTTGCATTGTAATTTATCCCGACGCGCGCGTGTGTTTCTTAGAACTTCCTATTGCACTCGCTTTCACACAGTTGCCTGTACTGAGCCTATACCGGACTGAGAATTAACATAACAGTCCCAAGAGAATGTACCCTTTGCTCACAGACGCATGCAAATCGAGAGTAGAATGCGCTTGCACAGACTGCACGTGCCAGATCTAAAAATCCGTCTTGCCACTAACAGGGATATGCTAATTTGCGCAACTCTTGAGTGCGAGGCTAAACCAGGTTGTTTAAGATAATGCCATTTTTCGGAAAGGCTTATGGCGGTTTGTTTCTTTGTTTCTTTGCTTCTTTGTTAGGGAGAGACTTCAGAAGGCAAGATGATAGAAATTGGAACAAAAGAGACCAAGGAAGAGGGCGCGGGAGAGGTGGCCCGATGATGTATGGGTTAAGTATTTGAATTCTAGTTACTGTCGCTACTGTACTGTATGCTGTGTTACTGTATTCTAGTTACTGTAGCTGTCTAGTTACTGATGTCGCTAGGGCATTTAGTGCTATTTGTGTCAACACTGGAGACACTACACTGTGTCTGCAGTGTAGCGGGTAGCACCTGTGCCGTCGCGAAAACCACGTCGATCTAAGCGCCGTTTCTGTAACGGAGCAGGGCTGCGCCGCTTCGATCTTGAAAGTGGATCGTCACGTGTCGTCACGTATCGAGTTTTTGTGCCACTCTTCGGGGCAGTATGAACGTATATTCGAACCGTAGCAGATGTCGGTAAAAACGGAAGGAAAAATCCGGTAGTAACGGTTAGAACCATTAAAGTGCAATTGTGAAATGCTGGTAAATTCAGCACCAAGCCGTCTTCGGTACGATTCCGTTGGCCTGTGTGAACGACTTGTTCCAATTCTGGGTCTTTTCAGTTCATACCAGGGGTTATCCTCGATGTAAAAAAAAAAACAGTGAAACTTTTTTTTCTTTCGTTAGCTCGTGTTAGGGTTAGGTTATTGTTTCATCTTTATTTGCTCATTTGTTTTCTTTGTGTTACGTTGTCCGTGAGTTTCACTGTTTTTTTTTACATCGAGGATAAGCCGTACCAGGGGCCTGTTTCTCAAACGTCCCGAAAACTTTTCGGGCCCGAAAAGCCATTTGTAAAACTACGATCCGTTTATTGTAGAAGGCTGGTCCTTTAACATGTTTTCAAAGTTAGAAAAGGTAAAGGAAGTGGCAAGGTTTCATGTTTGAAAGCGCTTTCGTTTTCAAGATACACTGGGATTTGTGGCACCCGAAATAGCCCCGAGAATTCTCGGGTCTTTTGAGCAACGCACGCCAGGCCAGAGTTTCGTATCGACACTTTGAGCTATTCTAATCGGTATAGTGTGGACATAAGGAACCAGCCGTTGGTCGTCAACCTTCATACGTGTCCAATACTCTGACATAACGAGATTCATAGTACGTCACAATAGACATCACAAAGTGTCACAAAGTGTCTCGTTCTTCGTGTGTCACAAAACTGTTACTATTTTGTTAAGAACTAGGGTTTGGGGACACTTTGTGATGTCTATCACAAAGCATCATGAATCTCATTATGTCGGAGTATTGGACAACCCTCTCAACCATGACTGTTTTCCTTTCAGGGGGCCACCTCCACCGGATATGATTCGTCCAGGGATGCACGGTCCTTTTCCCCCAAGGGGACCTGATCCATTCATGCATGGCCCCAGACCAGGAATGGGCCTCGGACCAGATCACGGGCCTGGCTTTGGTCCCAGACCTCGATTTCCAATGGGTCCAAATGGACCACATCCTGGCCATATGCCTGGGCCCCCTGATGGGCATATGCCTGGGCCACCAAGTAAGTGTGTGTGTGCGTGTGCGTGTGCGCGTGCGCGTGCGTGCGTGTGCTTATCGAATTTCTAAAAAGAAGAGAAATGTCTACAAGTATATTCTCATGTGAAAGCGTGCTTAGTGCATTTTTTCTTGATTTTAGTAAGATAGGAAACCTATAACTCATGCTTATTTCTTGGCTCAAGTGTGCGGAGATGCCATGTGTTATGGACTAGTATTTACACATTCCATCCAAAGGGCCCGCCTTTATATGTGTACTGTGCTAAGCATACAGGTCCCAATTGTTCAGAGCGTAGATAACTTAAATGACTGGGTAAAGCTTCCCGGGCTTTCAACCGCCGGGTTTAGAAGTATTGCTGATCTTTAGTTTAATCACAGGGCTACCATCAACATTGCGTTGGCAGTAGCCATTTATCGACCCGTGCAAACGAAATCTGGCCGAAAGTTTCTTGTATCGAGAAACTGGCATTGCTGCAACAAACAGGTTTGCTGAACCTTGCCGTGAAAATTCTAATGAGCCCGCCAACAGGCGTGCAAACCAGCGGATATCGTAATGCATTTGTGAGTGTCTTCCTCTTGAGGGTGGGGAGGGGGAGGCAACTCATCCCACATGCTCAAAATCCCCACCCTGTAAAAATCTGGGATAGTCAAAACCGTATGAATAAACCGGCCAGCACTGGATATACTACTCCCCTGACCGGATACAAGGTGGGTCGTCAAAACCCCCCTGGGAAAACTGCCCTCCTTCCAAGGGGCGAAAACCAGGCGACCGTCGGGGGTTTGTTATTTGGATTTAAAAACTCGCAATGTGTTTCCTAGTCAAAAGTTCGCGAAAAATCGTTCGGGGTACTCGGAATTCGAATTATGTTACTCGGAATTCGAGTTTTCGTTATCTGTGATCAGGCGCTTTTCTTGTGATTCGCCTTCTTCGGTTTTGGGGTGCGATAGCACGGTAGATGAGTATTGTAAAGTACCTTAACAGTGGTTTCTCTTCAGGGCCACCACAAGGCAAGAATATACACATCAACCCACATTTCAGACCCCCTCCGGGTGGTAGGGGAATGCCAGACGGTGAGTCATCACGGATCCACAACAAAGGCAGTTTTCGTCGCAGCTCGAGTCATGAGAGCGAGACCCCACACGGGCGGGAAAGCCTTTTGTGGGAATCGCGGCTTCGCCGCTGGCCTGACTCGCATTGCGACGAAAATCTCGAGAGCCGGCTTGTAGGCTGGCGGTGATATCAGCTGCACACGCTCAGTTGGACAGAATGCTATTTTTGCCGACCAGGAACATGTAATCTTCTGCGTCACGGCACAATAAAGTAATCATGAGAACGAATGTTGAATTGAATCGACGTTGAATTGCTTATAGTCAATCGCAGCGGGTTGCCGTGCGGGAGGTCCTGGGTTCAAACCCCGGCCGGACCAAGACTCAGGGTCTTAAAGATAGCCGAGGAGAGAGTGTTGCCTTTGTAATGACAACTGCAGCTGGTTAGACTTTGATGTGACCAACCCTCGTGTCTGGTTTATGGAAGGGTATACTTTCGATTAAAGCCCTGCACTGTGGTGTGACCCCCACCATCCCGGTGTTGAAAGCTTATTAGATTAAACTTTACATTAAATTAAAAATGAAATTGTTGAAAGCGCGAAAAACTCACTCATTACTGTTTTAATCCACGACAGGTCCACCTCCCATGAGAGGTCCACATCCAGGCCCTCCAAGACCAGAGATGCCAGGGCCCCGTATGCCTGTTCCCCAGCCGGGCCCATCGAGGCCAGAAGGTGCCTTTCCACCGGGCCCCGGAGACTTTGGCCCCAGAGGCCCACCCCCAGGAAGAGGGCCGCCATCAGAGCAGGGTCCCAGGTCTGGAATGGGCCCCGAACATGGTCCACGGCCTATGGGCCCAGGAGGTGCTGGCCCAATGTCAGGTCCCGGACAAGCACCAGGTCCTAGACCGGGGCCAGGTCATTTTCCGGATAACGACATGAGACAACCCCCTGGAATGGGCCCTGGGCCACATTCACAGCCTAGGGTAGGTTTCCGCTTTGATCGACAATGGACTTTTATCACGGTTGTACTTCCTTTACTCTTTAATGGAGTGTTTTCGCATGACATGACGGCGTCCATGTTGGGGGAGTAAAACAAAGATACGGCGGCCATGCTGGAGGCGTCAAATATTCTTTTGGGAATTGAACTCTATTTTCATGCAAATTCTTCCTTTTGTTTCAGTATGCAAACGAGCCTGGGCTTTTTGAGCCCTCTTTTCAAGTTGCTTACTCTACTGCGGTGATCAGTCTGTCTATGAGCAGTTTGACAGAGGGCCACTTAGCCAATGTTAGGATGCTCTCTTACTTTGTTTATTTGTTTGCGTTTTTCACAGGGAGCTCCACCTGGGACAGCAAACATGATGCCACCACATGGCCCCATGCGTGGTCCTTCACCAGGTGGCCCCGGTGGGGGACCTCATGGCAGTGCACCAGGAGGCCCCAGTCCCTTGCCAGGTCAGCAGCACCCAAGTATGCCACAGAGGAGTGCCACACAAGGAATGCCCTCCCCAGCAGTACCCACTGGAGGGCACATGCACCCAGGATCCATGCAAGCAGGGATGCGACCGCCTGGATTGCACCCGAATGCTGACGTGTCGATGTCCGAGCCGGAAAGGATCGTCATAGGCCATCGCGTGACAGTGCCCAACATGGAAGCGGCCAACGCCGCGATGAGAGCGGGTGGTCCGCCTCCCGGATACAGTGCCGTCGGAGCTGTGGCTGCCGCTGCCGCTGCAGCACAAGGTGTTAACTTAGCTGCTGCAGCTGCGGCCGCCAGGCAACAGTTTCCGTATGGTGCGCAGTTTCCCTACGATTACGCTGCTATGTACGGTGCCGAATGGCAACAACTTATGCAGCAGCAGCAGCAGCGCGCTCCGGGCTATGCGGCTGCGTTTGGTTTGGATAAACACGCAAAGGTGAGAGGCGTTTTCGATCGATCGAGCCGTATGTAGAAAGAAGCAATTCAGATGAAAATAACAGGATTAAGAAACGCAACTGGAAGGAGGCGACTCGTTGCCTATTTACAAACGGGACCACCTTATATTCGCAATTCCTCCCCCCACGGTGCCGTAAAGGGCATTTCAATAGTTGTATGGAAACTGCGCTGTGCGAGCGCCATATTAGAACCGTTCCGAATCAAGCTTGGAAAAACCAAAAGCAAAGTGGTTACAAAGCCAAATTTACACCCTTCAGCCAATCACAAGTCGAAGTAATTAATGACTTGGTTTTACCAGCCAATCAGAACGCAAAGCAAGTAAACGCAGCCGGCCCCAAGCGCGGGAAAACGAGAGTGACTAAGTCGCAAGTGGTTTTACTTTTGTATTTCATTGGTTGAAGAGTTCACGCCATTTTTTTTTATCCAATCAACTAAGTAAAACTTCATCCTCTTTTCCAAAGCGAGGCTAAGTGCGAATTCTCTTACGAAAATAATTTTTATTCACATGCAATGGAAAACTTAGTACACAAAAAGTACGCGTTTAGACTCGCTTTGAAATGAAGCAGACGTGAACTCGAAAATGGCCTACACACAAGTGCTCTTTCATCACATCATAATCATTGCTATCTATTCGTACAGAGCCACAAATCAAAGAAGCATCGCCGGCGTTACAGTGCAGACAGCGCAGAGAGTGACTTCAGCAGTGCGTCAAGATCACCGTCCAGATCAGCTTCGCGGTCGTACTCGAGATCGCCGGCGAGATCATGGACTCGTTCACGGTCACTTTCGTTGTCTCGCTCACGGTCAAGGTAATTTGTAACATACTTAGCCAGCCAATCCACGCAATCAAGTTCTGTTCTCGCTAGCGTGCGTCGCAATCTTTTGGCCCAAGCAAACGATACCTTTTGCTTGCTTTGCATAGCATCCACTGGCATTGTTAGGAAATGGTGGATTCATTTCGTTTGACGCCGAACGCGGGATGTAACGTCCGGTCATTTGACATCCGAGGTCCGGTTCTTTCACGTGTTCCTTCGGCACCAGGCTTCACTTATGAATCCAATACTTCCGCTTGTTTTCCAAAACCGTCATTTAGCTATGCGTTTATGCAAGTTGTTATGGAGTTTGTAGATAACTCAACGAGCTGAAGTTTTCTCGGCGTTCGCTTCTCTTTTGCCCTGGAAAATTCTCGCCTGTATCATAACCGGATATACGCATGCTGAAGCATGATCAGATTGTTGACTTCCCTTTTGCTTGGAGCGACGTGGTGGTTTTCAATTGCGTGTCGTATTGCCAAAACCCAGAGTAATTACTAAGGCCAGTCGCAACATGCGAAGACAGTCACATGACCACCTCTGACACGAAGGAGGTGCAAGCAAGCGCGGGAAAATGCTGCTTAGTTCACAAATCGATTTTGCCTTTGCTTCTCATTGGCTGAGGTAGTGGCGCGAAAGCTTTTGGCCGATTAAATGAGCTTGACTGTACAACGGGCGTAGCCAGCTTTTCGGCTTGTTGTAGGCCCAGACCCTCATGGCGGCATCGTAAAATTGTTTGTTGTTTAGAAGTCAAGAGGGCTGAAAAAATTGTAGGCCCGGGGCTCACGGATTTGTTTTTTTTATAGGCTAACTACGTTCCTGCTGTATGTTAAGAAGTTTGCTGTTAGAGAGGTTCAGATTCGCGTTTGCAGCAAACGGCAAACGTCAGGCTGAAATTTGCCGTTTGCCATAAGTCAATCAGCCGTATTTGGTTTAAGCTTATTTCTGGCCTGTCAGTCACAGCTACCGAGCAAGTACTAAAAAGAGAAAAATTATCTAAAATAAGAGAACTTTCATGGTTTTATGACGAGCGGTAGCCTGCCGTTTGCCGTTGACCACAAACGCGGATCGTAATCTTGACCGTTTAACCGCAACCAAGATGGCTGCGTCATTGTCACGCAGCAATATTCGTTGCGTTGCCTGATGGCAGGCGTAAAGGAGACTACGGCTGTGTCAGTGGCGTAAATGTTTTCTTAAATGATATGCTTTGTAGGTCGTCGTCCCGATCAAGGTCATTTTCCAGGTCCGTCTCACCGCGAACACCGCAACCAAGATCCCCTGTTCGAGCGGCTAAACCAGCTTCGCATCCCAGGCGAAACGTAGAGAGCCGCAGGGAAAGAGAGAGACCAGAAAGAAATCGGGAAAGAGAACGGGATAGGCCAAGGTTTGTACAATGGAGATTTCGGTCAGTACGCAGCTGTTACAACAGCCCACGCAATTGGCTCAGAAAACAATAGAAGCATTCAAAGAAACAACAGAAACAATAGAGCTGCGTCCTAACCAAATCCAATGAAATTAGAGGTAGTAAACAGCTGCGTGGTTTGTTGGGATTACAGACACCGCTCTCCATATTTTGGGGAAAACAGTGAGAATTTTCAGCCAAGTGGAACACTTTAAATTTTTTGGAAATAAATTGGAGGGGAATTGAAAGCGCGCGCTTCGTATCCGTGAGAAGTGTCTGTTAGTTAGAGCAGTGCAACGCACACCATGTCTTTTTTAGCGAAAAAAAAATTATACACTTAATGTATGGTCCCGAGGGAAACAGTTAGTTTTGTTTTAGCGAGAGTCCTGATGTTTCCCGAGGCGAAGTCAAGGGAAACATCAGGACTCGAGGGAAAACAAAACTAACTAGTTTCCCGAGGGAACATACATTACGTGCTTTGTTATTTTTTTTGGACTTTCCCAGTGTATTCGTTGTGTTGTATTCGGCGCGCGGGCAACAACTGCGCAATTGTATCCCGGTCGGGCTAGATTTGAATTTGATCAGTGGAACGTGACCAAGCATCAACCAATCACAGTGCTCGTTTTGTTGAGTGAAAGTCTAGGGATATAACAAATATATGTATAAGCTAGCGAATGATTATCATTATTTCTGTGACCATTGACAGTAGAGAAAGGCCGGAAAGGACTAGAGAAGCTTACAGAAACCGTGAAAGAAACGACCGGGAGAAACCTCGCGAAAGAGAACGGGAACCGCGGGAAACTCGAGAGACGCGGGAAACACGCCACGAGAGACCACGAGAGAGAGAACGCGAGAGGGAAAGATCGGATCGCGAGAAAACCAAGGAAAGAGAAAGGGAAAGGACCAGGGAAAAAGAAAAACCCAAAGAAAGCCACCGAAGGAGTCGAAGTAGAGATCGAGCATCGCATCGTCGCGAGGGAAGAGAATCGAGACATTCGGAAAATAATTCGTCAAAGGTGGGTGACTTTTGGACGTTTTGGGTTAGAGCGAGCTATAACAGGCGAAACGGCAGCTTGTGGCCAATTTCCGATATTAGGGATAGTCAGGAGCGTTCAACTTGAATATACGTGTGTCACGGCGTTTTCACAGACCGAGCTATTTTTAGATTGATTTTCACGCCAATTCAGTCTCCCAAAGGAGCCTTGGTCTCGCACAGGAGCCTGGCTAGCCAATCACAAGCCTTGCATAATTAATTGTTTGGACACGTGCGGACTGGAGTTGAAGTTTTCGCGGGAAAACCTATCTATAAATAGCTTGGTCTGTGAAAACGCCGTGACATAGCCTCAGTATGGGAGTTGTACGCTCTGGGTTATGCGCTCCTGGGATAGTAGATATTGGGCGCTGCTTCGACCGGGGGAGGCTTGTGGCTGATACATCTGATCAAATAAGTAAATCTGAAGTCTAATTTTTAGCGTTTAGGGAATGCGCTTATGGGAACTAGGAAGAGGATGAAAAGTTTAAATCGTTCCTGTCAGAAGTGTCCAAAGCCGCTTATCGGTAATAGGCCGCTTATTGGTAGTGGCCGCTTACAAGACCATGAAGGGTGTTCTTCACGTGAGAGTGTCCGTGAAAAGAGCTTCGACAGAATCAGGGAAGAGTCTTAAAAGATTTGAGAACTGACTATTCTGGCATCCCCGTCAATTTTTATCACATTGATTGTAATTGTGTCTTGATGGAGGAGGATACGTGTCAAAGTTAAATCGGCCATGTCACCGTAACTTTTTACGAGATTACCTAAATGCAATCCTTTTCAAAATCTTGTCATTTTCTGCCCATCCAGGCACTTCTTTGGCTTGTTGCATTTCTTTTACCTCGTCCTGCAGCTGTAAGTGGTTACTGTGATATTTTATTTCATTTTAACAGCGAATCGTTGTTGGCCCTTCCGACAGCAAGACTAAGGCGTCGGGGTCGACACCCGACTCCAAGGCCACCCGCGTGGTTGTGACCAAGGCATCGAGCAGCGGCAAACCGTCAAACCGTGTTGTGATTGGTTCATTGCCCGAGGCGATAACCCCAAGTCGACTGAAGGAGCTCCTGCAGGGGATTGGGCCAATTCAGGTGATAGATTTTGCACTTTGCGGTTAGCGCTCGATTGTTTCTGGCAAACGGATGTTACGCACGTTTTGAGGCTGAAGTTGTGCACGTTTTCCCTCGCACGCCAGGTGTACACGCACACGTATACTTTTAATCTCACGTTAGTCACTAAGTTCGTGTGATATTTCGGCTCAAACGACTTTTGTCATTTCTTATCACAGCAACTGAAAATGTCCACAACTAAACACAAGGCTTTAGTGACATTTGAAAAGAATGATCATGCATTGGCTTGTCGTCGTAAATTTCACAGGTGAGTTTTCATTCGTGTTTGAATTGGCAGGCACTAAGGGGAGGGGTAGGACATGAAGCTGGGGAAGGACCCTCCGTGTACACTGAATAGAGCTTATGCGCATGACGTCACGGCAAGCAAACTAATCCTCCGAGTATTGAATTCTATTTTGATTCAAACACTTCTGATTCGCTAAAGAAATATAGCCTCCGGACGTGTGACTAAATACGCCCTTTTGAGGGCACGTCACAGGGAGAAAGCGCATGGTAATAAATCGGAAGTTGGGATACTTTGCTAGAGCCGTGCAAGCGATGCGACATTGGTGAGCTAGTCATTTTGCCCTTAGCCCTTCCCTTGCAACATGATCTGTTTGAATTTACGATAATCGTTAATTCGTAACTTGCTCTGAATTGACGATTATCGTTAATTTAGAACACTGTCCCAGGACTTTTCGGAAAGGAGCAAATATGAAGACGAAAAACCCATATCCTTGGATTGGATTAGAACCCGGAACTAGAGCTTGTGGGGACAAGTTCTTAGCACTAGACTACTGAGGAACAAGATGTCGAGTAAATCAATGATTAGATATTTATGGAATATCACTTCTCAATCGTGACTAGGCATAAGCCCTGATTTTAAAATGTTTAGCTTTGTTTTGAAGTTTTGTGACTATTTCAAATTACTGTCTAAAAATGTTTCTTAGCGAGTAACTACTGGTTTACACAGAGGTGTAGGATAAACGCATTAATTCTATGATGTTTAAAAAACAGGGGTTTGCGCAGCTAACGGCTTAGTGGTCTAGTGGTTAGAGGAAGGAATCTGTCATTAGACAAAAGTCTCTTGTGTGTTTTTTATGAGTGTTATAATAGTATATTTTTATATTTTGTATACTTGACTTTAATTGTACATTATCACTGAAAAGCCCCCTTGGGGAGTGTTAATAAAGTATTGTATTGTATTGTATTGTATAAGGACACTATAAGTGTTAGAGAACAGCTGTCTGACGTGCTCTGGAAGTTCAAGTGAAAGTAGTGCCCAATCCTTCTCTGGTTTCGAAGATGAAAAATGGCGTCTTGTCTCGTCCCATTCTCCCGCGATCTTGATTGTGGAGCACTCAGTTCCCTTGCTTAATGCGCGTTTTTTCGCGTACGTCATCAGTGCGAACATCCTTCTGTTCATGTATCTTCTTGTGAGTTTGTTAGTAACAGTGCTGTTTTCTCCTTTTCCAGGACCGTTGTCGACGACAGCCAAGTGACAGTTGACTTTCTGTGATTTTAAAAAGAAAAACTGTAGCTGGATTTTGTGGTTTGTTTGTTGTTTCGATGTTGTGGTATTTGTCGCATTCGTCCTTGTTGTGTTCATAAAACCTGGCACTTCGATAAGGACTACAACTCGGAAAACATTTCCTTGCTCTATACCCAGCTCTCTATAATCAAGCTTTTCACCTTCAAGTAGAATCGCATCCTCCTTAGAAGATAACTGTGGTACAAAATAGGCCAAATATAGCATTTGAATTTTGCTTCTTAATAGGAAGAAATATGTTTACGAAAGTGGTCATGGCCCATTACTTTTATAAAATCAGTAAGGAAAGGGGGGAATAGCTCGCCAGGGATTGTTCCTAAAGTGTGTTAAATTTTAAAGTTTAAACATAGTTTTCCTTTACGTTATGGCTTGTTTTTTAAACATATTTCGAGAATTTTTGACCCCGGGATAGGGGGTGTGGGCGAAGGGAATGACAAGGGGCGGAGGTCGCGGGTTATTCGATTACGGCGGTGGAAGATGGTATTTTACTGTACGTATTGTTTTTCATAGCGTTTAGACTACAGCGTTAGGCGTTTTATGAATCGAAGGGTTAGTCTGAAGAGAATTCCTGTGGTTTGACGTATTAACGTTCTCTCTCTCTCTCGTTGTCAAATGTATTTAAGCATGGACAGGGAATGTGAAAACACGATAATTTCAAAGTGATATCTTTTTGCTGTCCAACGTTTTGGTTTTCGTTTCGAATGTTTGAAGCACGATTGTTTTCCAGTTAAAGACGAGGCCTTTGGAATTCGAAGACGAAAAATGAGTTAGTTTTGGTTAAGTTAGTTTGTTTGTTCCTTTCACAAGATGTGATTATATTGGCCCCGAGTGACAAACAAACTGCTCAGAAAGCAAATTACTATAAAATGGCCAAGGCTTGGCCGTACCCCCCCCCCCCTCTCCCCCAGGGGTGATAAAGGCTACGCTTAGGCTAGGCTTTCTGCCGTTCACCTGAAGCATTGAGCGATTTTCACTTGAGTGTCGCAAAACCAATGGAATTACAGAGCCAATCACGTTCTAGAGGAGGTAGACCTCTGAGCCAATCAGAAAACGAAGTAATTCACGACCAGCCAATCAGAACGCAAGGAAAGTCAAGGAGACCGGCGCCAAGCGCGCGAAAACGAGAAAGACAAAGTTGCAATCGGTTTTCGTTTTGTATCTGATTGGTTAAAAAGTTCAGGCAAGTTTTTTTGATCCAATCGGAGAACAAAGCAAAACGAAAAAGTAATTAAGTGATTACTTCCGACACTCAATTGAAAACTGCTCTAAACAACTGACAAACAACACTTGTCCACATTGAAGGAATTTCCTTGTTGTTGGTCGCAGAAAAGACAGACTTCTTGCGACCATGTAAAACGAAATTCTTTCAATTTGGTGAATGTTTGTTCAGAAATTTTTATCTTTCGGTGGCTGTGGTAATATTTTATTTAGTTGCTTTTATGATATTTTCGAATCGTCGTGGTGTGAAGATGCACTTGCTAAAAGGTGTAAAATGCAGTAGGTGTTAGCCTTTTATTTCCGGACTTCTCGTTAAAGAGTTTACTGATGTTTGGTGAAAAACTTATGCGTTGTTTGATAAACGACAGTTGTTTTTTCTCTTGATGTGCTGGAGCCATGCTTAGATACCAAGGACGTTAATACGTCAAATATAACACACTGCTGACAACAAACTGGGCTCGAAAAGAGCAAAGGCTTGAGACAAAGCCGTGAAAGGAAATGGAAGATTTTCGAAGCTAGAAGATCACCAACGTTTTTAAGTCCACTCAATCTAATTTAAAATAATGCTTCCTTAAGAAAAATTTGATTTGCAAAACGATGATCGAAAAAGGGGTAATTTAACCATGTTTTCAATGACTGTATTATTAACAGATGAAATAGAAAAGTAATACTGTAGCAAAGGCTTTAAGCACAGGTTTCTCGGCGCACTAGTAGTTATTTAAGGCCAGGAGCATTAAGTACATTCTTGCAAAAGAGAGCTTGCTCTTATCTTGAACAATTTCTCGCAAGCAAAGGCCGTTGACGAGAATTTTTTTATTGCCGGACTACGTCACGTGAAGGGGGTAATGCTGTAGAGAAACACGGTGTTTCCATCGCATAGTTTTCGGAGGAAGTATAAAATTCTTTTTCCGGCCCTCGTCAGCTGCTTTAGTCGAATTGCTTGAAAGAAGTTTTCCGCTAAGTGGGTGTGAAAGTTAACCAGTGATGTAGTGTTTCACAATCACAGAGATTGTCTTTCTGACCAAGAGTGAGCATATAATTTTGCGAAACCCTTGAAGAGTAATGAACCACTTGAAATTTCTGACAAATTCTGGATAAATTGAAGACGGAAAACGTAGTGTTTTAATTTATTTGGAATCAAAACTTTGATGTATGCCAGGTTTTATGTGCCATGTGTTGTTCTGTGTCTTGTGTTTTTATTTCTGCAAACATGTTTAAGAAGGGAACCTTAGGATAATATATCTGCACGAAGAATCAAAAAGGCATTTCATTCAAGTTGTAAGTGTGCAAAAGACATGACCAAGAACTTGTATGTACCGAAAACAATGCCTGCGAAGAAAATGAAAAACAAGCTGCGATCTTAATTGGATATGGGGCAGTGGAGACACTCGAGAAAGCACGGAAAATTTGGAATGGACCCACTCGTATGGACTCTTCATCTTGGATCAAGCCTCCTTCAGACAGGTTTTTGCAACTATCTGTTATAATTATGTTAGTGGTTTTTATGCATTCTAGTTTACTTCGTTGACTTCTCGTGTCAAGGCTGCTCTTAAAACGAACTGTATTTCGAGTTTTTGTAGCAAATTAAAATGGTTTAGAGCAAATAAATCACGAAGATTTATTGGTTAGATTTACACTGTTTTCTTACGAGTAATCCAGTGAGGTGTGGTTTTTCTCAAATATTTTATTGCCAAACGTATTGTAGAATACGATAGTTTTTTTTTTTTTACTTGGTGCTTTGCTATCTTTGAGGCAGAAGGCGTTTTTATCCAGTCTCCCTGTATAGGCCAACTTAGTATAAATTGTCCAGATAGCGAAGAAATAGTTTTAATATAGAATTATTTGGTTTCTGTTTGTTATAGTCATAACGTAGAATCCTGTTTAAGAGTCATGGGCTGACACAAGCTTGGTGGGGTATTTAAGCGGTATAAGAAAATCGTTCCGAAGTTAGCACATAAAAATTAAAGTAAGGCTGACATGTACCGTTGTCCATTGTTCATTGTCAATTGTCATATACATTGTCCATTTGTTTAAATTGTTTTTGGGCTTTTAAGGCGTTGCGATAAATCGATAATGTAATTTATCACTGGGAGCAAAAACAACTACTTAACTTAAGCAACACCATCGACACTGAATCGAAACAAAACTCAGTGTTAAGGGAAAAGAAAACAGGGAGAAAACAGGGGGTATATGTAGGGGAGCTTATAAAAGAACGGGGAGGGTTGTTGTCGGGATTTGTGGGGTGGGGCTTTTTAAGGGGGTTTCACAGGAATAGCCTATTTCCGAGTTCAACTAAGCCTCTTATTGAAAACGAGTCTAAGTGCACAGTCTTAAGAAAATTAGTTTCTGTTCGTACATAAAGAAAAACTAATAGGCCATTTCCATGATGGCGTCATTTTACTACCAAGACCAGAATGCACTGAGTGGCTTCTATTGTCAGGAAAATTTTACCAATTGTCTCGTTATTCCATGGAGAGTAGAATCCGCGTAAGAAAGCATTTTTACAAAGCCTCCTGGTCCTGGTAGTAAAATGACGCCACCATGCAAATGCCCTATTTTCACCACAAAGCTTTTTCACTTGGACTCGCTTTGAAAAGGAGGCTAAAGTGGAATCGGAAATGTCCTATTGAAAAGGTAGAAATATAATTGGTTCATAGTTAAATACGTCGATGCTTGTTTTTCACTCAATGCAATCAGGACTTTTTTAGTAGCACGTGAAACGAATGGAAACGTACCACATTTACTTGTCCAGTTATTTTACTGTGTTTTTACTTCCTATACATGAAAAGATGGTATTTCTATGGCGACATGTATAACTTCATAATTTTTTCTTTCGCAGCCTTGGCAGTATCATACGAAAACTAAATAGTTAACAGTGCATTTTATGCATGCTAACAGTGAAGGTTTTGCTGAGGAAGCAAGCCATACAAAGCGTTTTAATGGGAATGGTTTTGCTTTTAAATACTGTGGTTGCAATTTGTTTTATTTAATAATTGTTTATGAGATATAGAAAATGGGAATTAATGCATAAACTGCAGCATGTTGACCTCCCATTGTTGTCATAAAATTATCGTTTATGCCTTTCATTTATATCGAACTTTTTCTGTGTTCGTTGCTACTTGTCTTTTTCTTAAAGTGGGTGTAATCATTTCTTCTTTTGTTTTGGAACCAGTACACCTTATTTGCAGCCTTGACAATGTCCACAAAATACTGCATACGTAATGTAGTCTATTTAGTCTACCAGTCAAGACAAAGTAAAGGGGGCCTTCCATGAAACTTGATTTATGTTCGGGGATTTCAATTGCTAAATCCCAAAGGTCATTTTTATTCTTTTGAAATAATTTTCTTAAATTGTTTTTTAAATTTAATTTGTCCCTTTTGTTAAATATATTAATCCTATATCTTTACATAGTTGTGAATTTAAAATTATTACTTAAAACGCGTAAAGAAGAAAAGTAAATACATCGTATAGTTTAATAAAAATTGAGGTACGAGGCTTACGTTTACGAAGTTAAGATATTTTGTAGTGAAAGGTCGAGATGGCAGATAGATTCGACCGTTAAAAAAACAACGACAACTAGCGTTTTTCAATTGTAATCTGCAATTTCTTTTTTCTTTTCTTTTTTTTTTACGTATTTATTCATTAGCATATACTAACACTGTATATTGAAATTATCATCTGCTGCAGCATTTCTACTGATAAGGCTGAAGTTTGTAATGCCTAGAAAGCGGTTCATCTAACGCATAATTCGTAAAAAAAAGGCATCAATTTGTTTTCACTATACGTTTACATTATTTGCGCCTCGTAAATTCATAGATATTCATATTCGAAATAGAATTTTATGAACTAATACTGCATGTAATATTTATATGCTCATAAAATTATGCCATGTTTATAGAATCTGTACTCACATTCAGATTGGGATTTTTTCGGGTTTTTAATGTTTTTCTGAGTCTGTTTGCAACATATATTTACATATATGTATTACACAATTAAGACTTCAGGAGATAACGATGAGAGGATACAGCACGAAAGGGATTAGAAATACCTGCACGGCCATTAGCCATTAGCTTCGGTCGCTGTCGTGTTCTGTTAATGCGGCCGAAATCAAAAATCGATCCAAATTAGCATTACTCGTATGACACGAAATAAGAACGGCTTTCCATGTTTCTTTAAAATGACAGAAACTCGCCTGTCAGGCATTTAAGGGAATGGGAAATGATCCAAATAGCACGAGTGATATCTCAGCTTGGCGCGATATTGAAATATCACGCGTGGTATTTCTGTGGAAACGCGAGGCCGTACGCGGGTATTTCCGGCGACAACAACCAAGGTTTCCCGAACGAAATGCTCAGTATCAGTAAGTTAGTGCTCTCTGGCGTAATATACATAGCAAACAGCGACTAGTTCCACTGTTAAAATGTTGTCATTAGTTCGCAGTTTAAGGTACCTTACTGAACAATTTGTCGAATCTTTTGCGCCTCTGTCATATCACGGTTAGGATATTTTTGTTTAATAAACGGAAAGCATTAATGTTATTACGAGTTCGGAGGCGTTTCCCCATTGCAGCTTCTTTCGTGAACCTCTCGTCAATGTGTTAATGATATATTGATTGAAGTAATATAGCTTAATTATTGTCAGTCTGTTTGCTTATAAATGGTTTGCAATATTTTTCCTCGGAAACAGTGTGTTATCTATTGAATCGATACAAGTAATGTTCATCTGTATCAGATGTCGTATGCATGAATAGTGTTTTGGGCTATCTTTTTAATTTTTAACGTTATACATTGTATAGTTTAAGGTTAATGCCAGTGAGTTCATGGGGTTATTTTTGGGGAGCTGTGTTCCACCTTAAAACGTGAATGTGTAGAAACAAATGTTTGCCACGCCTGATTTTAGTTGCGTGGCTCCTCAACATACAGTAGTTAAAAATAAATTAATCGAAAGTCGTTATAAGTAGTTCTCATTGGTGTTTTATGGGAATTTCTTTGCTCTTCAGGGAAATCATTTTCCTCGGCAAATAGGACAAATATCCTTTTCCTCGACAAAGAGGAAATTGTCAATCTGTTTGCTTATACATGGTTTGCAATATTTTTCCTCGGAAACAGTGTGTTATCTATTGAATAGATACAAGTAATGTTCATCTGTATCAGATGTCGTGTGCATGAATAGTGTTTTGGGTTACCTTTTTAATTTTTAACGTTATACATAGTATAGTTTAAGTTTAATGCCAGTGAGTTCATGGGGTTATTTTCGGGAGCTGTGTTCCACCCTAAAACGTGGATGTGTGAAAACAAATGTTTGCCACGCCTGATTTTAGTTGCGTGGTTCCTCAACATACAGTAGTTAAACATATATTAATCGAAAGTCGTTATAAGTAGTACTGATTGGTCCGCTTGTGAAGTATGAATTTAAGTAACTAATTTTTAAGTGGTGTCTAACTCACTTAAAAATTAACTCACTTTCGTGTTTTAGTTGACATACTCGTTGCTTGTATCAATTTTTTTCTCCAGACTGAATAACTCAAAATATAACAATCGATTAGCGTGGTTCTCGTTAGAATGTCTTAAAATTAAACGTGGGAATTGGTCAGGTTACCTTGAAATGTGTGTGCAGTTAAGCAATGCTGGCTTTTTGTCCTGGTGTATCATACTTTTGTCCACAGACAGTATATGAAATTAGAATTAATACCTATATACTTTAAGGGGAATCTTATGTAGAATTACTATCACTTCAAACTTCCCATGCCTTACGAGGTACTCTGGAATTTTACTTGTCTTAAATATTGAAACTTTTTGTTCTTTAAAAAGCATTTTACACTTTAACTAACCTTTTTTCATATTTATTCGAGACGTTCTCAGCAATACATATTTTGCTTTATCATATAAGACACTGAAGTCAGTCCGATATTTTATTTTGGATCCCAGCCGTTAACCAATCGGATTCGTTTCCTAGTCAGTGTGTCTGCTTTAAAGTTCTGCAAGAAAGGAGAATGATTTATCAGTCTTTTGCTTGGGTAATGGTTGGCTCGACCTTATGTTATTGCAACTGACAAGTGGCAATGCTGCGGTTATCAGTTGTACCACAGGGTTGATGCAGTGTTTCGAATTCTTCAGGAAGTCTTGAAGAGTGCAAACTAGTTTTTCGGGCCTGGAAAAAGTTGAGAAAATAAGGTGAAATGGGGACAAAATGGAAAAACTGCTTCTCTGCCTAATGGCATTTTTCTGGCAGGGGCTGGAATTATTTCATTGATGTTTATGGAATGGGGCTTAGTTTGTAGTTTCTGGTTTTATAAAATTAAAACAGAGATTGCACCACTTGACCTGTGTTATGTTTGTTTCTTTGTTTCTTATAATGAGCATACAAGATGAGGCGACTGGCCTGGGATGTTTGTCTCGCCTTTCTGCGATAAAGTCTGTGACATAAGAGAAATACTTTAAAAAAAGATGTCATTTTGAAGCGAGAGTCATCGTCGCGGTTAAAGGAGCAACTTCAGCAGTTTCAAAGAAACCTGAAAAAATAAATCCAAGCAAAACAAAACGTCTTGATGTACAGCGGTTTTTAAGTGAGTGTCGAAAGTTATGACGCCATTGCCTTGTTTTTGGTTTGCTTTGTGATTGGATCAAAAGCCTTGCGCGGACTTTTCAACCAATCGGAGACAAAACTGGAACCAATTGCGACTCGGTCGCTCTGGTTTTCACGCGCTTGGCGCAGGCTGCCTTGACTTGCTTCGCGTTCTGATTGGCTAGTAAAACCAAGTAGTGGATTACTTCGTTTTAGAGCGGTTTCCAGTTGAGTGTCGTAGCGCTGTCCACCCCTCATACAGCTGGGGTCAGCTGGTCGCGTTAGATGAGTGTTCGATGGATAGACGCTGACAATTCGATCTTGAGGCGACTCAGAGAAGGTCTTTGATTTCATATTTTGAATTCTGCCTTGACCTCGATCAATGATTACCATTGATCGAGGAAGTGCGTTCGATAAGAGATGCATGCGTCGTTTTTCAAGATGGCGCAGAAAACGAACGAAAGTCTACGGGGCACTCAAGACGTCACAGGACCCTGGCCACATTATGCGGCTTTCTTCTTTTTGAAAAACGCAAGTAAACATTCAAGATTTCTTAACATTAGAAAGAAAGAAGTAGCGCTGTAATATAACCCCATTTGACAGGACTCGTAAGAAATTAACACAGTAAGTTACAAGAGAGAACAAAATCTATACACTATGTTAACAGAAGAGGTCGATGTCTTTGTTCAAAAGTATGGCGTCACTACCATTTAGATTGTTGTAAATGACTCCAAAACTTAGCGTCTTATTGCAATATGCATCTTTTTATGATATAAACCAGTTGTACCCCTGTATAAGCATGTAGACCACAATTTAAGCTTAGCACTTTAAACCGGACCGAGAATTTCCCGCTGCGGATCGAAAACTGGGAGTCTTCTTTCGAGCGGTTTTCAATTGATTGTCGTAGAATCAAAAGAAAACTGCGCCAATCTGAGCCAATCACGTTCTGAGGGAAATACAACCCTCAGCCAACCACAAATCGAAGTAATTCACGAGCCAATCAGAACGCAAAGCAAGTAAACGCAGGCGGCGCTAAGCGCGGGAAAACTATAGTGGCGAAATCGCAGTTGATTTTAGTTTTTCTTTTGATTGGTTGAAAAGTTCGAGCGCGTTTTTTTTTTTATCCAATCGTTGGGAAAACATAAACCAAAGCAATTGCGTGATAACTTTCGACTGTCATTTGAAAACAGCTCTAACTTTTTAATGAACACAATTGCCTTTATTTGGCACGTTAATCCGGCAGTGGATGATCAGCGCACGACTGCTCGGGTAAAACAATTTAACAGCGAAGCTGAAAAATAAAATAAATAAACTAACGGACAACCAACTCACACACAGATAGAACTACTTAGATAAATAAACAAAGTTGGTAGAGATAACAGCATGAAAGGCGGCAGCAGATTCGGCGTTTACATAAGCGAAGTGCAAGACGTATACTAGCTCGTGTAAAATGGTGAGTTATTAATGGGTTAAACAGCGAAAGAAACGTCGTCTCTAGCGACATGTTTGAAATGGCAAATTGGATTAGCCCGGCTGACCGGGGTGGGCAACGAAGTAACCTCTGGCACCCAGGGTAGGGTGGCCGTGCCTTCAGTCGCTGAACAAAGATTGAGAGCAAGTGAAGCTATGATCCTCGCAGTTATGAACGCAATTTTAGCAATTGCGTAGAGAAGCCTGAAAAAATTCGGGACTTCAACGGGGTTTGAACCCGTGACTTCGCGATGCCGGTGCGACGCTCTAACCAAGTGAGCCATGAAGCCACTGATGTTTGAGAGGTTACCAAGTTATCTTGCGAGGGAGGAAACACGAGCAAGACTCGCGCCTGGAGAAATTGACAAGTCGTTGTTCGCGAGCGTGATTTTGCGCTCGGAAAACGGTTTCCCTCCATCAAAGAGAGTCCAAGATTTATATTGTCGACTTCTGTGCGAAACTCGTCGTTGTGGGGGAAAATTCTGTCGTTTCAAAGGCGCAAATGGATCACATCGGGTGCTTGTACGTTTCGCGAAGTTTTTACCACACTTCAGTTTCTCGACCGCCATGGTCGCATCACATCAGAGCAGCATTTCAACGATTTTTTCAGGTGAACTGCCCTTACCTAGTATATTTCTAGTTTCAAAATGTTTAAGCTTGCTTAAGCTTGCTAGGCTTGCTTCTAGGGATGTGGCTCTTTTCTCTTGTGAAACAACCGGCATATTTTCGTATATTTTGCGTATAGTGCTAAATGGTCTTGAATGGTTACGCAATCGCGTTAATGATTTTCACATAATTCTTAACTTAAATCGTTGCGAGAAAACTACTGTAAGTCTTCGTTTAAAGAAACGATTACGTGAAATTTTTAAGATAGGTATCTATCCTGGAAGGGATGGTTCACTTTAACTTGACATCAAAAGAATCGAGAAAAAAAGTTGTTAATCGAAGCCTGTGAAAATTAATTTATTCGTCTTACTTTTTAATACGCAAACAACAGACGCCAATGTTAAAATGTCGTCGAAGACTTTATTGTATGAGATAGTTTTAGCACACATCTTTTAATTTTCTGTTATTTATTCTCCTTTGGGAAAAACGAGATCACAAACAAGCAGTTCTCAGTGTGTATTTGAAAACGAACCAGTTTCCTGCGGAAGTCGAACAACAAAATATTTAGAGTGAAGCTTCTGTTTTTTACTATTTCGTATGAAAGAAACTGAATATTTTAATCTGTTTTTCAGTCAGGAGAAGGGCCAGTTATTTTCATAATGAAGAGAAAGCCAACTGATGTGATCATGTGTAGAGGTGCATATGGACTTTCCCTTGCGGGCATCTTTATATCTTTTTATGGTGTTTACCTGATGGTCCAGGACTCGAATATGAAGAAGCGACAGAAACCGAAGGGTTGAACGTTCAGACACAATAGCTTATGACTAATAGTACTAGTGTGCAGTCTCGCGAGAACAGTCCATACGTTGGTACACATGCACATCTGCAGTTGACAAGAAATGTGGCTGGATCTTTTGCAAGAGAATTCTCCTGGGCAAGCTTTGTCAGGATACTCCTTGATCTTCCTCTTCTGGAGTATTTTCTATCAGCATGCTGGACTAAATTGGTTTTGGAAAGAAGTTCCAAGAACATGCCTTCTCAGAAATAAAAGCAAAGCATTCAAGGAATCATGTTTGTGAACAACAAAGTTCTTCGTCTTTCTGGATTTGCATTGGAAAAACAAACTATTGTGGTCAGTGGTCTGATCACAGCGAGCCGTTTTCTTTCAACAGTGACCCTGTAGAATGACTGAAATTAAGTTCAGGATTTTATTTCAAAAAACAAAAATAAATAATTTTTCATGGTTGTGGAGATGTGAGTATTTTATCTGAAAAGTATTTTAATGTGTTGATAGAGTTGTAAAATGGGTCAATTTTCTGTTGGCTCCAATTTTTCTCTGTGACTTAGAAGAACTAAGAAAGGGATTGCAGTGTAGGACATTGCTGTTAATATTGAAAATTATCTTAGACTTTTACTGTAACTTTGTGTCCATCGTGGATGTGAAATTAAAATAATTAGGATGGTGCGAGGATCATTTCTCAGAAAATTTCTCATTTATGTACATAATTTATTGAGTGCCCTATTTTGTAGGTCCGTTCCTAAGTATTAAAGTAACATTTGTCAAACCGTCTGAGTTTTCCTTTATAATTTGCATTGCTTTGACTCATCACACAGTTATTCTCGCTTAACAACTTATTGCACAATACACTATCAGGATATCTGCACAGGAAGCTAAACAACATGTCTAAAAGAACAAGTGGCCATAGGTAGCCTTTACTCTGCCTGATTTCCTGTTCAAAGTTTACTGACAGATGGCACTTCAAAAGGTAATCTACAGTTAAAACTAAGAAGTGCAAAATTCTGCCCCCTTTTTCTTAAAGAATGCTGTAATCAAGCTTAAAAGTTGTAAGGAAATCTATTTCTGGGAAAACCTACCCTTGGCGTGGATTAAAACTTGGCAGGATTTGCAGTTCTGTGTCACTAACCCTATGATGTCATATAAAAACATTTTATGCTTGCTTTTTTAAGAATCAGAGCTGGATACTTAACTCTAAGCCCTTGGCCAGAGCAGTAACATCCTCCAGAGCCACCTTGCCCGAGAGAGACTTAGGCCCAATCCAAACACTGCTCCAGCTATGCGCTGAACCAAACTGATGAGTTAAGCACGGCAGAGGAGCGGCGTATGAATCAATTTGGTTTGGCAGGTTAGGTTTAGAGCAGCAAACGCTAAGTTCAGCAGGTTCTGTCGAATTGTGCCATGTGGGAGTGCCGGCTGATTCAAAGGGCGTTCTGATCATGTGCCAAACGTAATGCATAAATTAAGATAATTTAAACCAGAAGTTATGCCTGTACCCAGGCCTTTACCTGATGCTTAGTCTGGTGTGACCCAAAGGTACGATGTGTGAATCAGTCGTTGTTCCAAAGTCACTCTAAAATCAAACTTTATTGAGTTAGGTTCAGCACATGGGGGATCTGGAGATTCCACTTCAGCGTTCTCTTGCCAAGGTGGTTTTATGGCAACTTCCAATACTGGTAAGGGACCACTTCTGATATATTAATTTTTAGCTTGAGATAGAGGCTTGAGGGGATAAAATAGTGACTTGAATAAGCCTGTCCACAGGTTTATTGATTTGTTTTGTTTTATTCCCCCAAGCCTTGATATCAAGCTGCATATCAATTTATCAGAAGTCCAAAAACATCTGCAGGAACCACCTTGGTTCACAGAGGGCGAAATTGATTTTGTGACCAATGATTCAGTTTCTCTCTGCTTGGGGTCGTTAGGGTAAACAATAGACCTTTAGATTGGAGCAAATTTTCTGTACACATACATCCACCAAAACCATATTGGTGGAGAGAGGAGTGACGTTGATTTCTGAATAAATTATAGTTCACTGCCATGTGGTTTTGGTGGATGTTATGAAAAGTACTTTGCTCTCTTTTTAACACAGACCTTCCAACATCTTTCTGCCCATCTCAATGCTCCCTATCTACCTCAGAGAGGGAGAACTTTCACCAGAAATAGTGTTTGGGACAGTGGTTACCCTGTGCAATGAAATGCTGTAGGGCACACTTGCACAGTAGTGGGGAGGTCTTGTGTGTACATGCTTATTTGGCCATGTTTCCCTGTGAGAAATAAACTTAAGTCATGTAGGTCATGTGGCCTTTATGTTGTTTATTTTATTGACCTGAAATCCTGAATAATAAATACCATAGTTTTAGAAACCCCAGTCTATGTACAAAGTGCAGTTTTTCCACAAGATTTGAAAGTGGAAGTTGCCACTATGTAAAGTAAACATGCAATTGGTCAAATGAAGCAAACTAGGAGAACAAATAGAAGCTTTATTGTTGATTTATTACAACTATAATACATGTCTGTCATAATTTAATAAACTGTTCATAATAATACTTAACAACATGGCTTCAGTGATAATTATTGTTCTGCTGTAATAAATAACTGCATGTTATGAAACATGTTTCCCTGGAAAGGTCTGTGCACTAAACAAAGTATGATTCAAGCTGATTTAGCAAAACTAATGTGAATTGAAGGGCTCCCTTGTGACTTCAAGGTGAGTTTCTTAAGTTAAGGAATGACTTAATCCCAAGTTGCCAGCAGAAAATGACAAAAATGGGGCATTAGGATTAAATGTTAGTACAGTAATGTACTAAAAACCTTTTAGGCTCCTTTTCTTCCCATTGCATGCAATGTGGGACTGCAGTTCATTTACACATAATTTGTACTGCTGTTTTATGCGTAGATATTAGCAAAAATGACTGATTTTGCAAAATGAACACAACCATGCAGAAGACATTTTTGCCCAAAGCTTTCAATTGAATGGCTGCCTGCATAACCGTTGTAATTGACTTTTTTTTTTCGTTTTTCATTTATTCTGTCAAATCACTGCCAAATTTCAAGCACAAGAAAAGTCACATACAATGGTTGTGCACAAAGCCCTTTATTGCTTTTTGAGGCTTTGTTATAGGTTGTGACAAAGAGATAAAGCTTGTTTTAAATGTTAGTAAATACATCTTAAATCTAGGCTAGTCAGGCACATGTGAAAGGAATTGTTTAAGCTATAGAGGACTTTTTCTGTGTTCACATAGCCTCATCTAAACACTCAAGGGGTTGGGAGAATTTGAGACAGTTATGCAAAGTCGAGTCGAGGGTTTACATATCTGTCAAGAATTCTCCCAACCCCTTGAGTGTTTAGATGAGGCTATGTAAACACGGAAAAAAGTCTTCTATTGCTTTTATAAAATATTTCTCAAAAATAATTCGACAAATGAAGGAAAATGCTGTTTGTTTTACTTCTTGATTGAAACAGGTTTTCTCTATACACGCTCAAAACGTGCGTTTGACAACACAACCAATCAAAATTCGTGTGATATCACAACCGTGTTTAGATACTCTCATCTAAACACACCTATTGACCAATGAGAGCGCGCATACTATCCTAATTATTTTATAAACATCGATATAGAGCACAATGTGTTGCTTGCTTCAGGTTCCCTGATCATTTTCATATTGGTCTTTTCAGGTTTTCTACCTGACAAATTAAGAATGATTGAAAACATAAACAGTTAGATGTTCTTATTAATTTTGACAGCGTACAAGTAGTTCACGCTGGTATCACAATCATAGTTGTAATATTGTAATCATAAGGAGCGTGGTAATGGTTATCATAAGGATCGCCATGTTTCCTTTTTCTTGCAATTATGATAATGATGTTTACATCCCATTAGTTCGCACTGGGTCGTAACATGGTACAACTACAACTGCGATTGCAGTGCCTTATTCACTATTGTAAAGTAAGCTACACAGTTAACAGTCAATCAACTTTGCTGATTAATATGGCTACTCTGATGTCAATGGTTTAATGAGACGATGAAGTTGGTGTTGTCATGAAGTTCCTGTTAGTTTAACGAAGGCACATTTTTTCCATTCCACTCTAACCATATTCCAGGCCACTTGGTTTTTAGACATGAAACAATCTGTTGCTCTGCGATGTGACTGAAATCTGATGGCTCTATGGAAGCAAGTCCTTCTGTGTATACAACCTTTAGAAAATAAAAGATTAAAAAAATGCCAATTATATAAAAATTGTGGTTATGGTTCTTAATAATTCCAAGGGGACCGACTGTGAATGATCCGTCCTAGTGTAAATATCTGAGGATGGTAACTGTTCATCAGTAGAATGCCTAAGATGTGTGCAATACCACAATTGGTTTCACTTCCATTAAATCCTATTGTAACATGATGGAACTGCTGCAATCTCCATGGGTTTATTTCCAAATAAAAAATTATAAACAACTTATCTCTCATCCAGACTGCAACACACTTGCGCTATCTAACTGTAAGTCTCTCTCTTTTGTAGTCCTTATTGTGTGAACATTACGATATCTTAATGTCATTTAACTGTCTCTTCAGTCTACCTTGCATACATGTATATATTCTAAGGCCTTTTGCTAAACTATTAATACCAACTGTGGAACATTTTAGGAGGAGCCACCCACAATGTAAGCAGAGTTTATACTAAAAATCAAACAAGGAATATGTCAACCAAAGAAGTAGAGCATGCACATATCACATTGAATTGAAATGGATAGTTGACAGTTATTATATAGATGATAATACATTTTTAATATTAACAAGAACTTCATGCCAGCTCACATAACCACATGGGAACAAAAATTCAAGTCTTCAAAACAATAGCTAACAGTAACTAACAC
>BLFK01000742.1:782259-796783 GCA_014634185.1 Astreopora myriophthalma
TGCTCTGCGATGTGACTGAAATCTGATGGCTCTATGGAAGCAAGTCCTTCTGTGTATACAACCTTTAGAAAATAAAAGATTAAAAAAATGCCAATTATATAAAAATTGTGGTTATGGTTCTTAATAATTCCAAGGGGACCGACTGTGAATGATCCGTCCTAGTGTAAATATCTGAGGATGGTAACTGTTCATCAGTAGAATGCCTAAGATGTGTGCAATACCACAATTGGTTTCACTTCCATTAAATCCTATTGTAACATGATGGAACTGCTGCAATCTCCATGGGTTTATTTCCAAATAAAAAATTATAAACAACTTATCTCTCATCCAGACTGCAACACACTTGCGCTATCTAACTGTAAGTCTCTCTCTTTTGTAGTCCTTATTGTGTGAACATTACGATATCTTAATGTCATTTAACTGTCTCTTCAGTCTACCTTGCATACATGTACATATTCTAAGGCCTTTTGCTAAACTATTAATACCAACTGTGGAACATTTTAGGAGCCACCCACAATGTAAGCAGAGTTTATACTAAAAATCAAACAAGGAATATGTCAACCAAAGAAGTAGAGCATGCACATATCACATTGAATTGAAATGGATAGTTAACAGTTATTATATAGATGATAATACATTTTTAATATTAACAAGAACTTCATGCCAGCTCACATAACCACATGGGAACAAAAATTCAAGTCTTCAAAACAATAGCTAACAGTAACTAACACTGGTTTGTGCTCTCTACATGTATATGTGAGCTAACGTGAAGTCCTGACCCACTATAATTGAGGTGCTCCGGGCCAAAACAACACAACTTAATTTGCATGGCTTTGAGGTCACTTTGCAAAATCACAGCCGATTTCCACTATATACACTGCACTAATAAAAATTTGGGCGTTAACTTCCCCAATGACATGTAAACTAAAAATTAGGGCAATGCAATGACAATATAAGGCCCCAAGGTGTTGTTTTTCCATTATTTCGATTCATATTTATTATTCTTCCTCTTGCACCCACACTCCCAACTGCCCCCCCCCTCCCCCCCATTTTTGTTTCTTTTCCTTTGATGTTTTCTTTACAGCACCTGGATAGGTCATTTCGTCCATAACTTGATTGGCATGTTTATTGCACAAAGTGTGAAATTTGGAACCTTGCAATTTTGCAAAATGACCAAATGGAGATTGCTCCAAGGCAGGATGCCTCATATGAGGCAGCTCATCGTCATCATCATCATCATGATCCCAACATCTAAAATCCTAAATGTACCTTTTTAGTTCCATCCATTTCACGAACACCCAGTCCATTATAATGAAAAGCATCGAATGGCTTTACATCACTTTCTGCTGAATCCTGTCAAAACACACAGAAATTTATTCAGTTAAAGCCTCTGCAAAATCAGCTGTTCAGGCAGTTGAGTTTCAATTACCGTTAGCTGTTTTCATTTAAAAAGCCACTGTTGATACCCTATAACACTGCCTTCCCTTACCCAAGAGAATTCTAAAAACTAACAAAAGCACAGGGCTTAACAGTTTTTATATGAAGTTGACAAGTGTCATAACTAGACATACAAGTAGTCCTGTACCAGATGTTAAGCCAAATAGAATTCAAACAAGTAATACCTCTCCAGGGAAGAACTCTGTCAGGAAATTCTGCAGAAGAATAATTCCCATGGAGTCTTGATCAAGGCGTTCTTTCATAAATGATACACTACAAATAACCAACTTTAGTTAATACACTCACATGCAATGTAGTCCTGCTTTTAAGGATATCCAGAATTATAATCCATCAAATATTTTCGCTCGCACGCGATTGGTCTAAATGTGTCACGTGACCAAATATACCCCAGCTGAAACTGGGGAATATCCGAGAATATTCCCCAAGTGATATTCCCCACTTTCCAAAACTTCAAACTGCGAAAATATTTGAAGGATAATAAACACAACAGCCTCCATTTGGCTTTAAAAATATGCTTGGATATTTGTCCTTGGACATTATCTGTTCCTCGAAGCTCACAGTTTTCCTCGAGCTTTGCTCTCGGAAAACTGTTCGCTTCTTGGAACAGATAATGTCCGCGGACAAATATCCGAGCATATTTTCGCACCAAATGGAGGCCATTCTTTATTTATGTAGCGCCAGTTCCTGCAGTTCCTAGGTACTCTGTTTTGGACTTAAATTTCAACATATCTTGAAAACACTTTACAAGATGTTTCAAGAAATTCAATGCAATCGAAGGGCTCAGAGCAGAAAAATTCTATGTGACCTTTTAAGTGCATAAAAACTTGATCATTTTGTGAACCAAAGTTGCAGCCAAATTCTGTGCAACGCACAAGGATTATTTAAGTTATCTATCCAAGGTAATGTGAAGAAAATAACGAAACTCACTATTCTGGATCAGAAACAAGCTCAAGATCTTCCAACACATTCCCAAGTTTATCAGTTGTTATGAAGCCATTATCTGTTTCAAAAAAAAAAAAGAAAGAAAAAGAAATTAAGATAAAACAACTTAGGAAGAAAATCAGAAATTTTAATTAATATAAATATAAATAGTTATGTTAATGCCAAGACTTTGAACCACAACAGAAAATGTCAGAATCTTCTCCTTTCTGTTTACCTTGTTGGTCGTGAGATTTGAACACTCTTAATCCTTTTTCTCTCTCACTTTCTGATCCTGTTAGACATTGCTCCTGAGAGAAAACAAAATGCTAAGTTCAAACAATAGCAAAAAACAACAACAACAAAAAAACAGTTCTAATTAAAAACAATTTCAATTTGAAGATAAAACTTGGAAATGAGAGGTTACTCTTGACTAACACTTGAAACACTTAAATGGAACAGATATATTATTTTATTTAACTTCTATGTTGAGTAACATACCCGAGAAAAGAACACTGTTAAATGTGTTTCACTACCAAGCAGCCAGATTGGAAACTTAGGACATTTTAAAAAATTGCCTACCTGTAAACAAATGAAACAAAATTAGTTTGCTTGTAAACAGATTTCTTGAGAATTCTGTTTACAGAATTCTTTTTCTGTGCACATGTAACATCAATCCCCCTATTCCCCCCTCCCACCCCAACGTCCCCGACTGTTGACTTCCACTTCTCCCACTAATAAAACCACAAAAATATCTGTACTTCTAAAAGAGCTTGTTCATTCAGCGACACCTATTTCACCAAAAACAATAATTACGCATTATTTACAAGTAAATTTGGTCAGGTGGATTTCTTGAAAAAAGTAAAATAATTTGCTCAAAAGTGGGTCTAATTGCGCACAAGGCCTTTGAAGGGAAAACAGATGGGAACAAAAACAACAGTTCTAACAATGGTTTCTAGTGGATGGAAGGCCACATGACCATTTGAGCAATAATGTTGTTGTTGTTGTTGTTGTTTCAAGAAATTCACTTCTTGGGCCCTTTTTCCCCTGACCTCTTCAATATTACTGACTAACCCCATAAGCTGAAAATATATAATCACAATGTGACAAATGAATGTTTTTCATACCCACCTCACAATATCTATGAGCCTCTAAGAGAGTTAAAAATCCTACAGAAGATTGTCTGGGAATACCTCTCAGTTCTGGAAAAAACAAAAACAAAAACAATGTAGTATTATCATTCATTTTCTGCATTTTAAAGAGAACCTGAATGTTCTTTCACTTGTAGACCTCCACACTACACCGTACAGTGGTCTAATAATGAACTCAGTAGGATGCATTGTTGTGGTTCAAAATGAAATTCAGATTAAAATGGTTTCATCCATGTTTTATTCTTATTCTGTTTTTTGTTATTCATTTTAGCACCTTCACATTATTTTTGGTATCAAAAAGTGACCTGATAATGTACATTAAGTACAGTAAGAATCATGATAATGTTGTCAAGGTGCACTGCATTTCACCAAATGAGTGGCTTTGAACAACTCAACCCCATAAACTACCTTCTTGTTGTACCCACCCAAGCCTGAAAGTACTCGCGTTGAATCCCAGACATTTGACACACTATGACCCGTCAGCATCAGATTTATCAAAGTTTGACTGAAAATGAAGAGGGAAATCAAACTACATGTATAACTGCAGATGATTTGTTTTATTTGTTAAAAAAAAAACTGCCAAGTGGCAAAGCTCAACTAAGGGAAAATAACCTTTTTTAAACACAAGAAATATTATCAACAAACAGATTAACAACAGCAAGACAAAACTAGAAACTAACAGCATAACCTGATATCAAGACTTGAAATTGGGTGCCAACAGTGGCATTTACTGTAACACAATAATTATTGTAGTCTTAAAAGTTTAATTTTAGGCCTGTCTATATTAAAGTGTGAGGTCGTCAGATCAAAATAGTACAGAAGTTTCTTCCCAAAATGTAGCAGCGTTAGGCTCAAGACTCTGAGAAGGGAGGCCAAGGTGTTCCAGATTCTAGGTGATAGTTAAATGAAATGGAAAAAAAAAACTAATAATAATAATCCAGAAAACAAGCAAACAAAATAAATTCAAAACTAAGGCAGAGGAGAAAAAAATTTATCCATTATAGGGGGATTTAAACATGATTTTCAATGATTCAATGAAAATGCTTGTAATGACCATATAGCATATACCATAAGCAATTGAAATTATATATTGATCTATTTTTCAGGCCTTGGTGAGGACTGGAAACTTCATACCTTCCATGACCAAAGTTAACATCTACTAAAGGCTCCCCCACATCCTCCATTTCTGATTTGATACTTTCTATACCCTGTTCGTTACAAAAAACAAAATGTAATTTTAGAACCGACAGAGGAATGAATACACAGTGAACTATGATTGAAAAAAACCGTCAGCATCTTCTTGAGTTTTTGTTTGTTTTATATCTGCTATACACAGTAGCATACCTTGGTTAACAATATTGAATAGAGAAATAACAGCACACCAAATCTTCCTTCTAACATTGCAATGTTCTTGTTGATGACTTGCCGAACATCTTCAGAAATACAACACTGAACCAGGCTTTGACCAGAATGAAAAACAGATTGAAGCATAAGATAAATATTATTCACTAGGAGTACAATTTTATTATTAAAATTTACTGTACTTTGGCCTAAGAAACTTTCATGAATTTATTACATTTTTTTTTCCAAAAAACAACTCGACAGGGTAATAGTAGCCACACATCAGATCCACGACAGTTATACATGTACTAGCCAGGGAAAATCAGGGACCATTCAGAGTAAATGAGTTTGAAGGAGAAGTTCAACTTCAGTCGAGCTCTTTCTTTGGAGGGGACATTAGATCCTGGTGCTGGGGTCTGGCCTTTGTGAATGTAATCTCATGTGTCCTCCTTTCACATTCATGCATGGGTTGGGTGGGTGGGTGAGATCAAATATGACTGATAGCGGCTGCCAGAGGTGCTTTTACAGGCTGACATCCAATTTCACCCCACAGAAAGAATTCTGTAAACCATCATGAACTGTATTGGATATGTGCAGTATATTATACAGAAAACATTACCATTACCATCATTACTGACAAGCAGTCACTTGCAGATATGGATGTTTTCAACTACTAGGTGACATATTATTATGTAAGTCAACAATGATGCTTGTCACCTCCTAAATGAAACTACCAAGCACCAACAGGTAATAATCTTGAACCCATGTTCTCTCACTCGGTCTTTTTCTCCCTTGTGTTTGCAAGAGACACTGAGCCAATATTGGTTGCCGCTGGTCATGCGACCACCCAAATTTTGGATGATGACAAAAAACATTGACAGAGAGCGAGGAGTGCAACAAACCTACTGTACCCACTCTACCAGTGGTATTGAAATGGTTGTTACAACCATGTGCATGTGGTAAAGAGACCAGCAGCTGCATCTGTGGGTCCCTCTTACAATAAGGGAGAAAATGACAGCTCTTAGAACCTTGGTTTGAGGTTGAATGGCATTGATGGTATCATATATGTCTTCCTGGACAATTTCACTTGAAAGACCAGACAGCACAGTCTCTGAGAAACATACCACAGTTTTGAATGAAACATTTCACTTGATAGAGTCATGAGTTCTTGAACACAAACCGACTTGTGATAATTTGGTGACTGGGAGTCTATGGATACAATGTACAAACATAATGAAAAAGAATTCCACTGAGGACGAACTGTGCACTAGTTGTAACGGCTCAAATTAAGGGAATGGACTAAAATGGCTTTCAGACCAGTGCATCGTGGCAGTGATCATTTAAATTGAATTTGTAGTCTTCCGGGGATCAAGGGGAATGTGAGAATTCTTCCTCCTACAAGGCTCTCCAAATTTACAGTGCAATGAACTCACCTGGAGCCACCCAGCATTAATCAACCAATTGCATGTCAAGATTAGAACAAGGGATATGTCTAATTTTGGTTGCCCACTGTCCAATCAAACCAGAAATTGCATAACAAGTGATTGGCTGATTAATTAATTGCTGTGTGGCCCCAGTTGAGTTCGTTGCACTGTCACTTGAATCATAAATAAACTGGAAAATATTATCATCATCATCATCATCACTGCCACTGTTGAGGTCATCATCATCATCACCATTCACATCATCTTCTTCATAATAAATTTATTCACATTTAAGCCTACAAGGCATGCCAAGAGGTTTGGTTCATAATAGCACATTTAAGCAATGATGATGTCAACATGAACAAGAACGAGAGGGAACAAGTGGTTTTAGGAGCAAAAACAATGGCTCAGCAAGCTCTGCACATGCGTTTTCCATTTTGGTACATTTCTTTGTCGTTCTCTTCTCAACAACACAACATGAAATGACTAAATTTGAAGTCATATGACAAACATGAGCACCCGATGAAAAATTTTTGATCTTCTCTTAAACTTGCATGTCATTTATACCAGTTTAATTCCTGCATAGTCGGTGCACAATTTACATGCTAAACGACTTGGAATAATCCAAAATGATTAAAATAATGGAAATTTACCTTTTCAGATGACATTCTCATAGCCATCATCACCTATCACCCTAATAATGTACATTCTCATGTGAAGAGGTCCAGAGAGAGATTTAATTCAGTATCATTATATCATTTATATGCATACTGATACACAGGGAGCTTTTTGTATTTCTACATCTCCGCTGATCTTTAATCCTTACCATACCTGGGCTGTTCGATGAAGTGTGTTCATCAGCTTCTGCCACGGATCTGTCGGGTGCCATGCAGGGTGTGGAAACTAAATGATCTCTGAGAAACACCAGCACAAATTTCTCAGTTTTGACATTCTGAAGCATTTCACAGAGAGAACAAACAAGAAAATGTCTTGCTTGATCATCTGTAGAATTTAAAGGAAACATGCTCTATGTAAGCCATGTTGCATTAAATGATTATTTTCCAAAAAGTACAACTCTGCTTTGAACAACTCAACCCAGGCTCTTTGTTTCCCTCCCCTGTTGTCAAAAGAGAGACCCTAGTTTGAGCTGGCCACATGATGCCCCAAGTTCTGTGCATCAATCAACACTGTTTGTTGGCTATTTATTTGTTGAAGCAGGTTGAAGTCTTTGACAGCTAATTGAGGTGATATGGACCTGCTATAGGCCATTTCGGAATTGCGCAGGGAACTGGGGCGAGTTTCAAATTTGAACCAATCGATAAATTGACACCATCACATGAAAGATAACATTGAGATTTGCCATCTGTCCAAGTTTGATTCTTTTAGTTCGAACAGAGACCAAGTTACAGACTTAAAAACATAGTTAAAAATCCATACAAATGTCTCTAATTTTGAGGCTGCGTCCCCCAAAACCATATAAACTCTGAAAAAATTTATCAGAGTTGGGACAGCTGGAAAATCCTGTCATGGTCCTACCATTTGGAAATAGGAGAGGTGAAAATCACTTTGTTTGCCAATTTTTATGAATATTACAGAAATCTTAAAAAAATTTAAGAGTTTATATGGTTTTAGAGGACACAGCCTCAAAATTAGAGACGTTTGTATGGATTTTTAATCGTGTTTTGCAGTCTGTAACTTGGTCTCTGTTCAACCTAAAAGAATCAAACTTGGACAGATGGCAAATCTCAATGTTATCTTTCATGTGATGGTGTCAATTTATCGATTGGTTTCAATTTGAAACTCGCCCCAGTTCCCTGCGCAATTCCGAAATGGCCTATACCCATACACCAATACACTCACAAAGGACAGTCACAACACTGGGAATTCCATCCCCTTCTCTGTCTGAATAGCGTGTGGGTTCTTTAAAACGTCCCACAGGGTACTTATGATCATGGAAGATACTTATCAGACAGGGCTTATGGTTTATAGTCTTTATCTGACAAGACTTGAGAGTCTAACCATTTGCTGATGAAAATAATTACAAAGGTAGCACTTTGTCCTTAGTTATTTTAAGATCCTGAGTTTTGATCCTGCAGCCGGGGTTTGAACCTGTGACCTGACCTGCATGGCTGCAGCCCATTGCTCTACCAACTGAGCCACCAGTGTGTGATGGCAAGAGTTCCTTTACCTGTGATGGAAAAGAAAACCACCACAGGTAGAGGAAGTCTTGCAACTGTAAAACTCACCTGTTAACTGTCTCCACTTATCAAGGGCTGGTGTTTCCTCCACAAAAAGTATGCTTTTTAAAATATATGCCTGAAAGACAAAAGATCATACAATCGACTTGCTGAATTACTTCAGTTCTAGACTTGTCGTCAACGGTTCATAAGAAAGAATCCAGGAAGAAACTATGAACAGATTTTTAAAATTTATTTCTTCTTCCTTCCTTTGGTTGTAAACTTAAGCTTCTACAATTACTTAAACAGCTAATTTAATGTAAGCTTAAGTTTTGAACCTGCACAGATGCGATTATTGCACAAGGACCTCCCTGTTCCTGGATGAGAGCGCTTGGCTCATCAGCGGAAAAGACAAAACCTAAGGTGACAACCACAAGCAAATGAGTGAAGTCCAGCTGTTTCTTGCAAACATCAGTTTACCAAAACAGTGATCAGCCTTTCGTATTCTATACCTTGAGACCACCTCTCAAATATATCCTCTTTAACGCTCTCTCCCCACAGAAGACTCAAAACTTCATCGATATTTTCAAAGGTCGAAACCCGGCAAACGTTAATCTCGTCCGCCATTTTTGAATTGCCTCGCCCCCATGGGTCGAGGAAAGATATGGCAGACTGGGGAGAATAGAAAAAGCGTTCTTCCAACCAGCGGTTGTACAGTGAAGCGCCGCCATCTTGACTGCTGCAAGCTGTCGGTGGCTCTCTGTTTATCTTATTTTGCGCCATGGCTGCCGGAGTAAAAGAGATTACATTCAAGGATTTAGAGGCCGAGGAGCTTCCCGTCACGTCGGCTGTTTTGATGGGAGGTGCACATCACCTGGGGCAGTATTGCGACAAGGATTTCAAGAACTTCATGGGCTGCCGGTACGGCTACAAAGATCCCCGAAAATGTCTGACCGAGGGCAAGCAAGTCACCAAGTGCGCATTGGAGTTTTTCAAGAAGCTGAAGGACGAGTGCAACGATGTTTTTACCAAGCATTGGACTTGTCTTGATTACAATAACCAGGAATTTGCTTATTGCAGAGCAACTCAGAAGAATTTTGACGCTTGTGTTTTGGAAAAGCTTGGCTTGGAGTGTAATCAGCCCATTCACATCGAGCTCCATGATTAAACTGAACTTGATGTGTCATTTTAAAAGCATATTGTTGTTAAAGCGTAACATTTATCTCCACAACAGTCCAAAGAGTTGAATATTGGACTTCTGTTGACAGTACTGAGTATATTTTTCTCGCGAGATTTGCTGGGTACTGCCGCACCTAAAGAAAGGGTTTCCAAGAATTTAGAACTGTATTTTAATTATATGTCTAATGTCAGACATTGCCCTGGTATTCAAGTGGACCATTCTTGCTGTTGGATTAAAGATTCTTACAGGTCAATACAATGCACCTATGTTAAGCTGTAGGGTGGGGGCTGGTGGGCAAGGGTAGCTACCCACGGGGTATTGACTCAGAGAACCTTCCCCTGGGTATGGATTTTTACATGTTTTTGTTTGATTTGCAATTCAAATATCCCAGAGGGGGGAGGGTACTTGACCCAAGTATGGATATTGGGGTACCAATGGGGATTTGAGGACCCTGTTTAGGGAAAACATAACCTAAAAATCACCTACCCCGTGTAGGACTGTCCTCTGTTTTAGGGTCCTATTTAAGACAAAGGGCAACATCCACTCTCTTGTCTTACACTTCATATTGTTAACTACAAGACTACAGTCTTCCACTCACATCTAGCAGGGTAAGAGCTGTTTCTTCTCTTTGGTGATCTCTCACAGCTTTTCACCACTTGCACAGCTAGCTAGAGTTTATTCCACCAGCTGTATAGGTGAAGTCTGTTAGGACTGAGTTGCTTCAAATTCTATACCCTGTTCAGGCAGGAGGGGCTAAAGCCATACCCTATCCATCGGCACGTCTTGTATAGGTCATGTATGAGGATGTGCTGAGAACCCCCCTCCCCCTTTCCTGGTTCAAATACTTGGCTTTTTTGAATTAATTTGAAAAGGTGAGGTGTTAAAAAAATAAAAATTAAGAAAACCTTGCACACACACACACAACATGCAACACCTTTTCCCTGCAACAACCAATTCATTACTGGCAGTCAATCTATTGCAAAAATAAATGAAATATTAGATAGAAATGAATTGCAGAAGTGATCCTCACACTTTCTGGACAATTTAAGCAATTGTCTCATATATGCACTTGAAAAAATCAAGTGACTTCAACGGGATTCGAACCCTCTGCGATGCCGGTGCAGTGCTCTTACCAACTGAGCTATGAAGCTACACATACACATAATCATTTCTTTCATACACAATCATTTCTTTCATACACATAATCATTTCTTTCATTCATCATTCCTTTCATGGGAAAACATGCATGAGCCCAACAAATTGACCTGCTCTCAACTGTGTGGCTTCATAGCTCAGTTGGTAAGAGCACTGCACCGGCATCGCAGAGGTCGTGGGTTCGAATCCCGTTGAAGTCACTTGATTTTTTCAAGTGCGTATATGAGACAATTGCTTAAATTGTCCAGAAAGTGTGAGGATCACTTCTTCAATTCACATCTAACCCGCACTTCATAATCATTTCTTTCATTAGATAGAAAATTAAATATACTCGTAAATTTACATATGTTTGAACAGCGGATGTGAATTGATGTGAAAATGATCATTGCAGAAAAGTACGAAAATTAATTAAGCTGTTGCTTAATTAATATTCAGGCAGCGTCGAAATTAAAATAAAACGCCACCCTCCCCACTAGTCACCAATGAAACGCCTCCCCATCACCACCCCTGCACCAAATTGGCCCAACGCCATGAGACTTCGATCCGATTTCATTCAAAAATATTTAGCATGGCGGATAGTCTACTATCCGCCAGTCAGAGTTTCCACTCGCAAAAGAGAGATGATATCGGAACGGTCACTGAATCCTGCGCAGTGTACCACAGAAGATGGTACATCTTGGCAGTATTCTCTCTAATAGCTGGTGTGCAGGGCGCCGTGTGGAATACATGGGGTCCAATAACTGGTTCCGCAGAGGACGTTTTTGGCTGGAGTGATGGGACAATAGCCTTGTTGGAAAACTGGGGGCCCATTGCCTATATAATATCATTTTTGCTCTTCTCCTGGCTTCTGGATGTGAAAGGTAATTGCGTATATCGATGTTTTTTTTTTTTTTTGAGAATTCTTGGCCTTGGCATGGAATGGGAGTGAACACGGGAGTGAACACGTTAGTCTGAAAACAACACGCGCGCTTTTTCTGGTTAAGTGGAACAAAACGCTCAGGGTTAGGGACTGCCCTGTATGCACCCTACCAAAATTCTCTTATCTCATCGTTTATTTACTTATTCCTCTGTAAACCATCTTACGGGATTTAAAGTACGATTCTACGGAATGGCGTTTGTTTCTTGACGCTTAACGTAACGACTAGTTGACAGAAAAGTCACGCAAACGAATATTTAATCCCGCTTGCGTGAACAGCACTTCATAACGACATACACAAAGATAAAACTCCTCGTTTTTCTTTGTGCTGTTTTAATATGAATATGTCTTTGTCATAATCTCGACATGTCGAAAATCGTGAAGCACTTCCGGTGTGATCTTCGTGGCCGTGAATCAACGTGTTCCTGCTTGTCTTGCCGCATTTTCAGAGGATGGTTGCTCCGCGGGGCTGACAAAACAATTACAACATCCGAAATTCGTTAGAGGGCATTTAAGACATTATTTAATTTGGCTCGAATTCAAGACTAATTCCACGTGCTTTCAACTTTCGAGACACTGACTACTGACTACTGACAAGGGAGGAGACATTGTAAAGTTAATTGAAAACTTAGTCAAGGAAAGTATGGATTACACTCAAAATTAAGTTACAAATTGTGTACTCCTCTCAGAGATTCCACCCCCATGTGATAGAAAATAGGGAGTAATTATTGGCGCAGAAGGCGCGAGCTTCTGGGGGGGTCCGGGCATGCCCCCCCCCCCCCAGGAAATTTTGCAAATTTAGGTTCTCAAGTGCCATTTCCTGAATTTTGACATCATTCCGGCCTGAGTTATTCTATAAGGTCTATTCTCATCACACACATCTTTGGGGTTTTCTTTAATGGCATAATCCACCTTTTCAGAATCAAACATTAACAGGGAGATTTTGTTTACTACTTTTAAACGCAAAATCAAAAATTCATAAATAATTGTAAAATTAGCAATTTTTCCCTAGTTTTCAGAATTTTATAATAAATAGGGAGAATTTGGTAAAAATCAGGAGAGCAGGAGGCAAGACATCAAATAGGGAGACTCCTGATCAAATCGGGAGGGTTGGAATCTCTGTCCTCTTTCTACAAAACTTGTTCTGAGTCTGTGTTTAACATGCACCTCATGATTGATTGATTGATGAATAAGACTCCTTTAGAGGAAGGGGACTCAATTAAGGAGGCCTTCCAAGGGGGGTTCTGGTGTCATTGTGTGGCGTGTTTCACACCAGACGATTTTACTTGTCACTAGGAGACCCTTCGGTGCTTAAAGGGATAACGTTACCTCTGTCTGATCAAAAACTCTGTGACCCCATTTACCCTTTAATTCCCAATAAATAGTGCCAGTTATAGACTTTACTCTGTCTAATGCCAGACGATCCTACTCATCACTGGGCGAGCCTTCTGGGCTTAAAGGGTTAAGATTTGAAGAGGCCATTTTTGTTCAAAACTACTGCTTTTTTGCTACTCACTATCTATCACACATTAGTATAAATCTACTAGCGTTCTATCATGAATGCCGTTCTCTGATTGGCTACGCTACTCGCTATCCATTCTGTGATAGATAGCGAGTAGCGGTTTTCAACAAAATGGCGGCCACTTCGTCGCGTTTTTGAAGTGTTTCGAAGTGTCTGTGATGAGGATATAGATAATTTACTTGTTTAGTTTTGAACGACTAGTAGATTTATACTAAAACAATTAGATTATGAGCTCGAGATTTCTATCCACTCACATACTATCACGACTCCTGTAATCTGATTGGCTCGATACTAGCTATCTATTAAACAATTAGATTATGAGCTCGAGATTTCTATGCGTGATAGTTGACGAGGAGTCGTGATAGTATGTGAGTGGATTTCTACTAATGAGCATTAATACACGAAAAGAAATTTAAGAGTTGCAGAAGGGGGAGGGGGTGGGACTAGAATATGAGCTGAACATTATTTGCCTTTGCGAAAAGGCAGTATAACTAACTCAGGAGTCACCAAATGTCAAGTGTGAATGACAAAAATCAAATTCAATTATCATGACTGATGGTCTGTAGGGCAACCTTATAGAGCCTTGCCATGTGTTCTGCATCATTTTGGAAGAGACCATAACAAATTTCTGATTGTATCTGGTGGTCAAATGGTTAATTACCATTCTACCTGAAGGAAACCTTGACCCTTTCACATTTCATTGCAGGTCTTAGAATCTCAGTGCTTATAACTATTGCATTGATGTTTTTTGGCACTGGGCTACGCTGTATCACATCTAAACCAGAACCAGCTACATGGTGGGTTAAACTTTCCATCCTCAATTATACAGTGTATGAATATACCTGCCACCTCCCCAGCTACTTCGTACGAATAAATCACAATCTTCATCGCCTGAATCATACAAACACAAACCCCTATCTCTCTCCCTAAATTATACAAAATTATGCAATCTTCCCACCTTCAGTCATACAAAATGTAACCTTAGCTCCCAACCCGCAATCACACAAATGTGAATTCCCCCATCTCTCCACCCTCTGTTCTACATGTGTACATGAGTCCCAAGTCCTGCACCAGTGGATTTCTTGACAACTTTAAGTGCCAGAACCATTGACAAAATATATGTCAGTCACATATGCACGGATGTAAGGATAGAATTCATTTGCACCGCTTTGTGACTTATTGATTTTTGATAGGTGTCGTCGTATTTATTTTATTTTAGTGGCTTTGCTGTACAAAGTTTGGCAGGGTTACCACAAATCCTCTTTAACTGAATTAATGTATG
>BLFK01000742.1:798755-812879 GCA_014634185.1 Astreopora myriophthalma
CCCCCCCCCCCCCCCAGGAAATTTTGCAAATTTAGGTTCAAATTTTTGCAAATTAAGGTTCTCTCAAGTGCCACATCATTCCGGCCTGAGTTATTCTATAAGGTCTATTCTCATCACACACATCTTTGGGGTTTTCTTTAATGGCGTAATCCACCTTTTCAGAATCAAACATTAACAGGGAGATTTTGTTTACTACTTTTAAACGCAACATCAAAAATTCATAAATAATTGTAAAATTAGCAATTTTTCCCTAGTTTTCAGAATTTTATAATAAATAGGGAGAATGTGGTAAAAATCAGGAGAGCAGGAGGCAAGACATCAAATAGGGAGGCTCCTGATCAAATCGGGAGGGTTGGAATCTCTGTCCTCTTTCTACAAAACTTATTCTGAGCACCTCATGATTGATTGATTGATGAATAAGACTCCTTTAGAGGAAGGGGACTCAATTAAGGAGGCCTTCCGAGGGGGGTTCTGGTGTCATTGTGTGGCTTGTTTCACGCCAGACGATTTTACTTGTCACTAGGGGACCCCTCGGTGCTTAAAGGGTTAACGTTACCTCTGTCTGATCAAAAACTCTGTGACCCCATTAACCCTCTAATTCCCAATAAATAGTGCCAGTTATAGACTTTACTCTGTCTAATGCCAGACGATCCTGCTCATCACTGGGTGAGCCTTCGGGCTTAAAGGGTTAAGATTTGAAGAGGCCATTTTTGTTCAAAACTACTGCTTTTTGCTACTCACTATCTATCACACATTAGTATAAATCTACTAGCGTACTATCACGAATGCCGTTCTCTGATTGGCTGCGCTACTCGCTATCCATTCTGTGATAGATAGCGAGTAGTGATTTTCAACAAAATGGCGGCCACTTCGTCGCGTTTTCAAAGTGTTTCGAAGTGTCTGTGATGAGGATATAGATAATTTACTTGTTTAGTTTTGAACGACTAATAGATTTATACTAAAACAATTAGATTATGAGCTCGAGATTTCTATGCGTGATAGTTGACTCGGGCTGCGCCCTCGTCAGCTATCACGCATAGAAATCTCGAGCTCATAATCTGATTGTTTAATAGATAGCTAGTATCGAGCCAATCAGATTACAGGAGTCGTGATAGTATGTGAGTGGATTTCTACTAATGAGCATTAATACACAAAAAGAAATTTAAGAGTTGCAGAAGGTGGAGGGGGTGAGACTAGAATATGGGCTGAACATTATTTGCCTTTGCGAAAAGACAGTATGACTAACTCAGGAGTCACCAAATGTCAAGTGTGAATGACAAAAATCAAATTCAATTATCATGACTGATGGTCTGTAGGGCAACCTTATAGAGCCTTGCCATGTGTTCTGCATCATTTTGGAAGAGACCATAACGAATTTCTGAGTGTATCTGGTGGTTGACCCTTTCACATTTCATTGCAGGTCTTAGAATCTCAGTGCTTGTAACTATTGCATTGATGTTTTTTGGCACTGGGCTACGCTGTATCACATCTAAACCAGAGCCAGCTACATGGTGGGTTAAGCTTTCCATCCTCAATTATACAGTGTATGAATATACCTGCCACCTCCCCAGCTACTTCGTACGAATGAATCACAATCTTCATCGCCTGAATCATACAAACACAAACCCCTATCTCTCTCCCTAAATTATACAAAATTATGCAATCTTCCCACCTTCGGTCATACAAAATGTAACCTTAGCTCCCCACCCGCAATCACACAAATGTGAATTCCCCCATCTCTCCACCCTCTGTTCTACATGTATACATAAGTCCCAAGTTCTGCACCAGTAGATTTCTTGACAACTTTAAGTGCCAGAACCATTGACAAAATATATGTCAGTCAAATATGCATGGATGTAAGGATAGAATTCATTTGTACAGCTTTGTGACTTATTGATTTTTGATAGGTATCGTCGTATTTATTTTATTTTAGTGGCTTTGTTGTACAGAGTATGGCAGGGTTACCACAAATCCTCTTTAAATGAACTAATGCATGCTTTGCAGAGATAGACTACCACGTGGGGAACTACGTTTCCTACTTCTCACAAACTGTGCATGGGTTCTTTAACGCCCCAAAGACTTTATAAATAAGTGTAATGTGAGGTGGGACCTGTGGTTTGTCTTCTTTTCCAACAAGACTAGAAAGTCTAACCATTAATTTTGTATGTTGCTTCCCTGCCCTTGTAATTATAGTACTAATCTTGTACTTGTTAGAAGGGAAAATAAACCAATCTTTTAAACTGATCATTCACCTCCCCAACCTCAACCATACCTCAGCATTACATTTTCACGTGAACCTCAATCTGTTAATAAACTGGATCTCATTTACTTTTATTCATTGGCTGTAGGCTTATTCACATAGGCCAATTTCTTAATGACCTCGCAGCACCTGTTGCCATGGGAGCACCTCCTCTGGTGTCATCGACGTGGTTTCCACCTCAGCAGCGAGCAACAGCAACAGCAATCGCTTCATTGATGAGTTATGTGGGCATATCAGTTTCATTTGGTGTTGGCCCATTTGTCTTAAATCCATCTGAAGTTGCTGATCCATCTAACACAACTAAAGAAAGCTTTGTTGATGCCGTGAATAATACCTCAAATAGTTAAGTTTTGTTTGTTATCGCATGGTATTATAAATTATTGCGTTGAAATCCACTAGTGAATGTTATTGAAACCTCTTATGCAAGAGTAGATGTTATATTTTGTTCTTCATTAAAGAACTTCAATAATTATATTGACTAGTTACTGCATACTTATAAATGCACTACTTGACAAATGTTTTAGTCAACATATTCCTTTCTAGTTTCCTGTCTTATGTACAACTCATCATCACTGCCATGAATTGAATGAGGTTTTATTTACTTGTTATTATCATTGTAGTGTGTTTTTTACAATGTTGATACATGTAATTTTCAGGACTGTCTTGGAATGATGCAGTATCCAGAGCAAGATATCATATCATGTTGTACATGTATGTTGGTTAGTATTATTAATCATGATTATCTTCATCATTATCATTGTCACCATCATCATCAACAACATCAACATCAACAACATGCATCGTCATCATGCATCATCATCATCATCATCATCATCAACATCATGCATCACTCTATTACATGCATGGTTTCACCACAGACTGTTTTTGGAAATTGCAAGAGTGTATGAGGGTGGTAAAAGGGGGCCTTGATCAAGTTCCACAGAAAATAAAATGGTCCTTCAACAATTTACGAAAATGAAGACATGATGAAAATCACACTTCACGGCGAATTAAACATGTAATTCTCGCTTCACGGAAAATAATTTTGCAAAATCATGCCTCACGGCAGGGATCTTTAAAGGATGCATAATTTTACAACCCACGTTTATTAAAGGCAACACAACACCGCACACTACATCCCCTACTCTTTCTGAATGGTGTCTGGGTTCTTCCAAAACATGGCAGAGAAAATGCAGAGAAGGGAACTACATGGTCATCTCAACCAATTGTCTCCTGTTAAAAGTATTACCCCAGGCATTACAGCCTAACAGTGCTACAAAATTTACAAGAATAACCTTGTACACACATTCTGAAGGTGTTTTCAAAACCTAATAGTTAATGTATTTTTCCGTGTATAAGTCGATCCAAATGATGCATAAGTCGACACCCAGTTTTGAACCATAACGTCTTGTTATGGTTTGCTTTCCCCCTACAGAGTTTGCATTAGTTGCCTTTTTGTTCCTGTGTGTCCTGGTGTACTTTCCTGCCAAGCCTCCTAAGCCACCTAGCTATTCTGCTGCCAAGAAGAAAATTGATTACATAGAAGGCGGGAAAAGGCTCATGAAGTAATGTATAGTATTAAGGGGAAAAAAAATCACCATCGTACCCTTGTTCAGATGGTTTTTTGCCAATGCAAAATGATGATAGTAACAAGGTAACATACTGTAACGGAAAGGCCAATTACTGTGGTCCCACTCCACTCATCATAAAAGTTCAGTTTCATGTTTCTCCTTCTTCACTGATTTGTGAAGATTGATGTTGGTGGGGGATGGGGGGGCTGAACGTGGAAGCAAAGGTCGTAAAATATGTCATCATTTTCTTCCACCAAACAATCCTAGTTGTCAGGGTTTAAATTTCTAAGGCGCCAGATAGCTCCAAAGCCCTCATGTATTACTTAAAATCGCTAGACCCAGCATTTCAACTGAAAGATGTGTTTGAACCATGCGAACAAGAGTTTCTGAAGCTTTAAGCCCTTAAGTTAAGTCTAATCAGTCTGGTTAATTAAAGTTGGATTTCTTTTCATTGATGACAGAAACTGTCAGTTTTGGAATTTGAATGTTCTGTATGGAGCCACAACAGGTAATTGCTGGATTGAGTTATTTCATGTGCCAGACGAAACGTGTTTAACGTGTATCAACAAGACCAGTCGCGGAGTTAGTAGTATTTTTTTGCAGTCAGGAAATGAAGACTTCAAGTATTTAAATCAGGGATATATTACATTTCTTGAGGTCTGGTTTCTTGAAGTTTTCGTTTTGTATCTTGGACAACATCCAAACTGCACATGATCTCACAGTGGTGCGAATACTATTCTATCCAAGAAATTTCTTGCTTTATTCTTTTTTGCCTCACTAACAGGTGTTTTCAGCGGATGGGGTGGAGTTCTGGCAGTTAATTTGCTCTCATTCAACTTGAAACAAGTACTGTAATTTGTTTGCATTTTAATCTGTATTTATCCAGTATGGTGCCTCTTGTCATTATTTCCTTGAAGCCCAAAGTGGTTGCAGACCCCCTATTCTTTAAAGTGTGTTTACAGGAAGGAGGAAAACCTGCATGCATCCCACACAAAGTAGAACGGTATTCCGACAATTTTTGTTGAACAACAACTTCCTCAGACATTTTTTTTCTGTAACACAACCTCTTTTTATCCAAAACTATAAGCGCACATGGTTTGGTTCTAGTGGACCAGATGAAAATTCATCATTCCTTTGCAAAGATTATGGAAACTGTTGCACGCGTCTTGTTGGGTCTGTGCCATGATAGTTCTTTAAGACAAGGTTTTGGACCGGAAGGGACTTGGCGAATCGAAAGAGAAAAGAGGGGCCTTGCGAAGTCTTTGTTTCCTGAAGCCAAATTATTAATTAGTTAATTAACTAATTGATTTACAGAATTATACGAGCAGCACAATTGAATTCGCGGTGGTAGTAAATGGAAGGTCAAAGAGCATGAAATACCAACGAAACTAACTTGTCTAACTTGTACAGCCCGCCTGGTTGATTTCTTTACAGAAACATTGGTAGCATCGGCGTTTAACTGAGCAAAAATAATGAAACTTTACTGTTGAGTGCTTATATGTACTCCCCGCAAAAAAAGAAAGACAAATTAAACGAATTGAGTCATTTCACTTTGTCGCTTGTAAGAGGAAGACAACACGAGTGGAGCGCACTTACAGAACTCATTGCTTCGTTGGTAGGGTTCTCGTCTTTACAAGCATTGCCCTTTCTTCAACTGCTTAAAGAGAAAATGTGCTTTTTTGAAGCCCGGCGAGACATTTGAGATTGATTGATTTGAAGCTGTTATTGATTTTGATAATTTTCTGTCTATTTTTTTCACGCAGGATACTGCAGGCTGGATTGGTTTCTATGCCAACATTGCAGGCTGTATCTTTGGATTTATTATGGCCAGGTACACCGCTTTGTCTCTCTCTATCTAACGAGGCCCCTTAGTCATGGCTCCTCTGTTCTTTTCCTTGCCCCTTTTCTCCCCTCCGTCGTCCCTCCTAGTTCTGTTCTCTTTCCTTTTGATTCCTGCATGCGCCTCTTCTGATGTCGGTTGCCCCCTGCTCTGGCTCGCCTCCCCTCCCTTCTCTGATGGATCCTCCCCCCTTTCTGTCTTGATTGCAGTTGGTTTTCCTCTTTATCAACTCGTTACCCCTCTCTCATTAATTGCCTCCAGCCCTCTGTTATGGCTCCACTACTCTCTCGTGGCTTTTCTTCTCTCTCGTCTAGTTTCCTTCCTTTCTCGTTCGCTTCTGTCCACCTCTCTGAGAGATCGTTCTAAACTACTTATCTCCTAGTTCTTTCTCCTTTTCTGATGGTCCTCTTCTCCTCTCGGCTTCTCTTTCCACTCTCATCGTTCCTCTTTCTTATCCCTTTGTTTTTTCTACTTCTCCCCTGGTTCCTCTCCCCCCTCCTTTGGCTTCACTTCTTTCTTTCCAGTGGTTCCTCCCTTATCTCACCTGGCTCTTTTACTTTCTCTTCTGGTTTCTCCGTTTCCTTTTCTCTTAGTTCCTTATTTCCTTTGCCTCCTCTTATGCCTCCTCTTGCCTCCTTCATATTTCCTGGTTCTTGTCTCTTTTTTCACCATTCTGTTGCTTTTCGTACATGTCAACTCTCTTAAAATACTGATAACCATTTGGTCACATGTCCTCTTTCTAGGTTTGCAGATGTATTCACAGGACGCATGAAGTTTTTTCTAATTTTCCTTTTCTTGGGTTCCACTGGTTCTTTTCTCTGGTTTTCCCTTCTTTGTCAGGGTATCATTAGTTTCGGAAAAGGTGAGTACTTAGACCCATGTTCTATTAAACAAGTAGATTCCATCTTGTCATTCGTCTGGAACCAATGAAAACGCGAGTGTAATTCATCGTCTTATTAAAAAATGGCGCCCGATTTATCACCCTTTTGTGTTCATTTAAATTACATTTGAGAGCAAAAATTCATTTGAATTTAGCACATACTAAGGAGGCTTGCTAGGCTAATTTTCATAACTGAAGACAAAAAAAGAATTTGTCGTCCACCGTTTATGAATACGGTCTATATGATTAGTTGTATCATTAGAGCAGCTTTTAATTGAGCGTTAAAAGTAATTACGCCATTGCTTTGGTTTTAGTGTCAGTCTGTTCTATGATTTGATCACAAAACTTGCCCGACCTTTTTCAACCACTCAGATGCAAAACTAAAACCAATTTGCGATGAAGTCACTTTCGTTTTCCCGCGCTCGGCGCCGGCTGCGTAACTTGCTTTGCGTTTTAATTGGCTAGTAACACCAAGTCGTGAAATACTTCGACTTGTGATTGGCTTAAGTGTGTATGTCCTTCGAAAGATGATTGGCTATTGGTTTTTACGACACTCAATTGAAAACCGCCCTTTCATCTCTGATTGGCTCAATCCTAAATTATATAATAAACTCAATTATATGCGCGTTTTGATTGGTTCTCACTTATGATCTATTAGAAGACAGACTCATAGATGACTTCATCTACGCGTGTTTTTGTTTTGGTTTGTTTTTTTAATATATATTTTGTCTCGTTATTATCGCGTCGTGGAGCCACTTTTTTGTTCTTACCACATTTTTAGTTCATCTGTGATCTATTACTGAACAGACGCACGGCAACATGGAATCTATTTGTCAACCAGAATACGAATCTACAGAATACTCCCTAAAGAATACGGCTAAAGTGACAATTTTTAAATTCGTTTATTCACAGTATGGCTGTACATCTCGGCAGTTTTAGGGGGATGTTTTATCAACGGCTCGATCCCACTGTTTTATGAACTTACTATCGAGACAACGTATCCTATTGCCGAGGGAATTCCCATGGCTGTGGTGACGACATCTAATCACGTGGCTTGTTTGTTATTCTTGGCCACACTGATGATCCCTGGGATAGGTAAGGAGACGACGAAACCAACAATGCTGTATCAGATCGTTTTCACGTGAGGTGACGGCGGCAATGTTGGTAGACGAAAAAAAACCCAACCCACTTGGAAGTTGACTCCTTTTATGCAAACAAATCGTCTCTGTATGAGGAGAGACGCTGAGCAGTCAAACTATGGTAGCGTCAGGGCAGGTTATAAGGGGGATCGCTTCATTTCAGGTTGTTGTCAAAAACGCAAAAACGCCTGAGGGCCGAACGGAAAGGCCTTTCCAAGAAAGACCATGGGTGCTTACCGTTTGGCGAAAAATTCCAGTATTCTCGGGAAAAACTAAAATGTTACAGCAATTTTCCGGAAAATCCGTTGGGAAATGCCGGGTTACCTCCAGGGGTACCCCTTTCTTCCCGTTCGGAACGGGTAGTCAGAAAACCATTACCATTTTAAGAATCTTCCGTTTCCAAGTCCTTTGTGTGGACGCATACCGCGGTTTGGCGGTTTGAAAACGGAAGAATTTAATGCCAGGTAAGTGCAAATTTCGTCAGGTTCATCGGTATATTTGGAAGATCGCTTACCATTATGCAACGACCACCCCAAGGGGAATTTCCTAACAAATGGTAAGCACCCTATATTCTCCGTTTGGCTCGAGGCCGAAAGTTGGTTCCTGCATGCTCGTGCGCACTCACTCTACACGTTGTTGTCCCAGAGAGCTCACCGTTTTGGTTTTGTTTCGTTTGTGTACTCTTTCCGCCAGGTTTGCCATTAATGAAGTGCTCGCTAAAGTTTAGACTTAAGGAACACTTTGTGGCGTTTATATGCGTATGGTAGGAAAATATTCTGCAACTATTCACCTCGATTTCAAAGATTGGATCAAAAAACTTTTCAAACAAATCAAATGCAAAACCAAAGCCAATTTCGACCCCCTTCACTCTTGTTTTCCCGCGCTTGGCGTAGGCTGCATTTACTTTGCGTTCTGATTGGCTAGTAAAACCAAGCCGTGAATTACTTCGTGTTGTGATTGGTTGAAGGGTGTATTTCCTTCAGAACGTGATTGGCTGAGTCTGTAATGAGTTTGATTTTGGTTTTTACACTGGATTCAGTAGCGCTAACCTTGCCTCCAATGAATTCGGACCTGTAGTTAAGCTCTGACCACAATTTCCAATGTTCTTCGTCTCTCTCTTCTGTCGGTTATTTCCAGGTACCATGTGGATGAACTGGTGTATGGTTGGCATCTGTGCTGGCTGCATTCCTCTCTTGCTGTTGTTCAAAGAGAAATATACTCGCTTAGAATTGGACGCAGCCAACCAGCAGGCTAAGGGACCGAGGATGCAAATCCAAGCCCAAAACGAAGAAACACCTTTGATATCGTCTTCAGAGCTAGGTTACGACGTCAGCAACGGACCTTTCAAAAAGAACACAAATATAAGTAATACCGAAGTGTAGGCTGTCAAAAGAATTCAAAAATTACCAATGTTTTCACTTAGTTGCCTCTTTAGCTTGTACATTTTGTTTTCCCATTTCAGACCACGTGATGATACTTTACGGAACAGTTTCTTTGACACCTCTTTTTATGCACGTGCATATGTAAGCATAATTTTCGAAAATACAAAAACAAAAATCCCTTGAGAATATCACGTGGTCTGAAATGGGAAAACAAAATGTACAAGGTAAAGAGGTCTTTTGTATTCAGGAGGCTTCTGGGACTATTGAATTTTTGTGATGATGACAAAATGAATGAAAATTGTTAATCGGAAAATCAAATATCTTGTGAAACCCGAAGCCTCCCTAGACTACACGGGCGCCCCTAATTCCTTTACACTGTCGCAAAAAGAAAGAATCGACAGTAATTGAATTGTTGCAGTATATAAAAATATATATCTATCTACTATAAAAATACCTTGGAAACAAAAAAAGTAATTTTAATTGTATACCCATATTTATCTACCAGTCAGAAAAAAAGAGCGTTTCCGAGTTTTTACGTCGTAACCAAGCCTTTTGTCCCATTTTTAGGCATTAAGTGGTTGAAATTATAACTGAATCAGCTTAAATTATGCTCAGCTCGAGGAAATTAAGTATGAGGATAAGGGTGTTGGGGGCTAGTTTAGAGCTTATTCGCGCTATTATAGAAAACTATTTATTGTATTTGTCGCATAAATGGCCGTTTAGATCCCGAAAGTTCGAGAAACTCAACAGTGTAGTGGTAAGTGTTCTACGCTGCTTATCCGATGGACGGCCGGTTTAGATTCTTAATGAAATATATCTTTTTATTCGCCAAACAAACCGATAACGGTGACTATCAACGAACTGAGTGGAGAAAGACTGTTGCCCGAAAGTTTCTCGTGGAAATAGCTTTTATAACATAAAAACATGTTGATATTTAGCAAGATTCCCAGTGTTGGCTCATGAAACGCATGCGCAAGCGATCTTTTGTTCCGTAACTGCCAATACAGCTCTGCGTCACAACCGGAACCGGATACTATGCAAGAAAAGGCTGTGGCCACGCCCTTGAGTGGTTTTGATTTTGAGGGAGGTGGCAGATTCTTTGCGTTTGAATATTTCAAGAAGTATCATCTGATTACGAATCACTATTAATTTGAAAATTAAAAAACTAACGACCGTCTTCAATAACCAGTAACCCGCACTTCATATCATCTTGTTTCATCTCATTACACTGGCGCGCGGAAATGTTTGCGAGCCGCGCCGGCGAGGTCATCACCTCGTAAGCCTGTCGAGTACCTTGGGTTAAGTTTTCTGTTCGCATGTATCTTCGTCGAGCGGTGAGCTGTTGTTGCCCAAGCAATTGTCCCGTTCACTCAGTTTTATTCCAAGAAGACTCTAGAAGGCATGCATCAGTAAACGTTTTATTGCGCTACCTCATAGCTTGGTGAATCATTCGTCAATCGTCACCTGTAAAGTCACAAGACATACTTGCATGGAAAATGTTAATTCAAAAGCACTATAATTTAAGATTTATTATAAGCCTCAGGGTGATTATGGGGAGGCTGACCCAGGGGAATTTCTCATTTTCATAGAAGCCAGATTCAAATTCCCTACCCCGAGTATCTACTGAATGTCAAATTCCCTACCGCGGGCACCTACCGAATGTCAAACTTCGGGTTCTCTCTGTCTTCGCGTACGTGAGTCAATTTTTTAACCATGCCGTTCCACAATAAGTAGACTATTAACATTTTGTCTGGCCTGCTTAGCTTTTCCTGTCTACTGAACACCCCGATTTTAACCAAATTCTCCATATCTGCCTTCCTTTTATATCCTTGAAAACAACGTACAATGTCAAAGAGTTTCTTAAAGTCGTCACGTGTAAAGCTGTGCCGTTGCAATTCTTGATCGATTGTCGCGTGTTGAACAAGTAAACGAGATTTTCGTATAATCCCGTGCGTCATCTGACAAGGTGACGTGCTATTGATCCGTTTTGGGTTGATTACTTCCTAATAACAGAAAATACCGCTTCTTCAGTGCTTCCATTCTTCAAGGCACTTTAGAGTTCTCTGGCTATGGCGAGCAGTTTCGGCCTCATCAATTCTCCGAAACGAGGATGTGCTCTGTGCGGCACAACCCAATATGAACTGAAATGCCTTCCGTGCTTGCATAGCGTGTGCACCGATTGTCTGCACAACACAGCGACAAATACCAGTAGGCCAACGAGATCCGTTTCTTGTCCAGTGGATGCAAACGAATTCCCATTGACGAGCAATGGCATTGACAGTTTGCCTACCAAAGGACATCTGGTAGAAGTATCGAAAACTACAGACAGACGTTTTTTCGACTGGTGGCCGAGCATGTCTTCAGGCGAACATGGCGACATGTCGGATAGTCCAGAAATGCACGAATTAGTGACATATACCCAAGAATATCGCAATGACTTGGCAGACACAATCAGAGATATGGAGCACAGCATTCAAGCGTCGTTATCGCTCCAAGAGGAACGAGTCAAAGACGAAATTCGCAGCACATCTGAAGCGCTGGTGAAGGTCATTCTAGCCAAAGAAAAGGAGCTCTATCAAGAAGTAGACAAAGTCATCGAAGCAGAAAAGAAAGACAGGCAGCAGGAAATCGCGGATTTCGCATTACAAGCGCATCATGTCATTCAGGTTGTCGAGATGAATCACGCAAAGTTCAAGCAAGGTAGGAGGGATGAATTGTTAATGAAACAAGTGCACTCCGATCTACAAGCTGCTAAGAGACATAAGGGCGTTCTTAAGGAAAAGCTGAAGTGTGTGAGCGAGATTTCTTTTGTCCCGAACGACCAGTGCTTTGAAGCACCGCTAGGAAGGGTGCAGAGTAATCGAATTAAAGACCAGGCAAGTTCTCGCCACAAAAGCATGGAAGAAGGGCCTAGACGGCGCTCCTCGTCCCAAGGGGAGCTGAAGAAAAAAGCCGGACAAGTTATTCGAGTGGTCGTGCCTCCAAGTCCTCTATCAGGAAAGTTTCGTCCGTGGGCATTGTCTGTCAGCGAGACTGGGCATATTGCTGTCGTTGACCGAGGTAATAACTGCATTCACATTTTTAACTCCAAAGGCGAATTTTTACGCTACGTAGCTAAACCGTACGGCAGCAAATCGCTAGAGATATATGGCGTGAGTTTTGTGTCACGCAACACCTTCGCCGTGGCCGAATATTCGCCTTCAAACGGAAGTGGATGTCTTCTTGAGATGAGTCTTTCTGGCGAGCACTTGCGTGTCATTGGCAACCTAAAAGGGCCAGCACACGTGACATCGTTCCCCTCCAGTTCAAATGCGTGCAAAAACGTCATTGCAGTTTACTACACAAACAGCTTGGATTCTCCTGATGTGTTCGTTGCAAGGGATGAACAGAAAATCGAGCTAACCCTAGGGGAAAATGGGCTGAGCCACCCTCAGAAGGGCGTTTTCCTGAAGGACAAATTCATGTTTTCTGATAGCAACGAAGGCAGAAACCAAGGCTGCGTCAAGGTCTTCCATTCCGATGGTCAGTTCTCTCACAGTTTTGGAGAGCAACCACTCTGGAACGAGGAGAGTCTGGGTCACCCTTTGCGTATTGCCGCTGACCCAATAAATTGCGGTCTTCTGGTGTACCGACAGTTCACCAACAGAATGAAAGTTTTTGATGTCACTGGCGCATGCGTTTCAGAGTTTGCTACAACATCCGGGCTTCTTGACTTCGCTGTTACTCCTGAAGGCAGGCTGATCGGAACTTGCAGCAAAAACAGTGAATTTCCAAACTCTGTTGTCATTTTATCTTACATATAGAAGACAAAATGGTTTGAGAAAACGTTTGACGTTTTGGAAAAAGCACCCATTGATGCTATTACAAACGTAACCAACTTTTGGGGTTTTGTTGAATTGTTTTGGGGGTTCAAGTGAGCAATATTTCCCTCTCAAAGCATTATATAGCCACTCAGTTTTTTGGCTAGCACAATTAACCTTTGGTTTCAATTGCTTGCTCCTGCAAAAAGCCATTTAACTTTAACATCATTAAGGTGCATTCTTCTGGGACTATTCCAGATTAAGAATACAAGGAGTGTTCACTTGACCTGTTATGTTGGGACTTTTTCCGTTTTCGGAATGAACGGAATAGTATTCTCTTTGTTCTGCTCGCGATAGCAGAATGAATGGAATAAACAGGACACGGTTCACTCGGAATAAACAGAATACACGCTCTTTTGGGACGATTTTGGCGCGAAAATCGTGCGCGGTCGCCGAAATGTCGGTCTTGATCGTGTCCAGACTATTCCGAGCGCTAGTTTTCAGATCACCGAGGCAATAACCATTGCGTTTTCGGAATTTGCGTTCTTTTGAAAAACCTTTATATTGCAGTTATTCCGTTAATCCTACACCGGAATAGGAATAAACAGAATAGTCCTAATAGTATGCACGCTAAGGTAGGTATTCAAAATTGCGGCAATTTCTGAGCATTTTGTAAGAAAGTGTTTCTGGCATTCTGTAGGCAGTTGTATTGTTTACTAGTAATTTAACGAACGTAGTAGTAAATTAAATGACACCCTTTTACCTTCAAGGCGAGTAGCATTTGTCTTTCTGTCAGTCAAGGGGTTCGGGCTTCGGGTGACACCGGGCTCTTGCAGGGGACGCATTTCGTTGAAACGTCACCACGTATGGGGTTGTAATCTGCGACCCTGGAAGGTAATCACCCACCGTCTCGACGTACCCTGGGGCCCGTTCAAAGTCCCGAAAACGTTTCGGAACCGAAGTGCCATTTTTAAGACAACGGCCCACTTATTCTATCAGGCTGGTCCTTTAACATGTTTTCAAGCTAGGAATAGTAGTAACAAGGTTTCATGCTTAGAAACGTTTTTGTTTTTGAGATACAGGTTGAGTTGTGGTTCCCGCAATTGGCCCAAAAGCTTTCGGGTCCTTTGAGAAACTCTCCAGGTCCCTTTCTTACGTTTCCCTCCTGGCTCAGCTACCATTCCTGAGCTTCCTCCTACCCCTCCGCCGCCTTAGAATTTTCTTATGCTTTTTTTTTCCTACTCAAGCATCC
>BLFK01000742.1:824721-837418 GCA_014634185.1 Astreopora myriophthalma
ATTTTCAATCAATCAATTGTTTTGGCAGGCAGAGTAAGGTGAAGACAGCTGCATGCAAAAATTTCCCTGGTGGTGAGAACAACTGATTACTTTTGTGAAATGTTTATAACATTACAAAAGTAAAAACATTATGCTTTTCGTAAGCTTAACTCGCATATTTATATATCACTTCATCCGTTCATTCATTCATCGCGGGAACATTTGAACCCACAAATGACCAGCTCCCAACGTCAGTGGCTTCATAGCTCAGTTGCTTAGAGCGTCGCACCGGCATCGCGAGGTCACGGGTTCAAACGGAAACCCCGTTGAAGTCCTGAATTTTTTCAATTGCTAACTGCGAGGACCATAGCTTCATTTGACTTAACTCGCATAGCCAGAAATACCTTGAAAGCTACTACTACTAATAATAAGCTCAGGTAAGGCTGAGCTAAAAGGTGTTCAGACTTCTTGAGGAAAGTTTGATATGGCACCTACCGACGACCGTTGGCTCCAAGTCAACAAACACCGCACGAGGGACATGCTTTCCTGCTCCGGTCTCGCTGAAGAAAGTGTTGAAGGAATCGTCCCCGCCTCCAATGGTCTTGTCACTCGGCATTTGGCCATCTGGCTGAATTCCGTGCTCCAAGCAGTAAAGTTCCCAGCAAGCATTACCAATCTGTACTCCGGCTTGGCCGACGTGAACTGAGATACACTCACGCTGAGTAAAGACAAAAATAATTTACAAAATCTCTTCAAACAACTTTGGCATTTACAGTTCACCCAGTGAGACCGCGCGGGGCTACACGGCAAAGGTTTTGTTGTTAACGTGTTGAAGAAAGCACAAAATCCTCATACATTGAATCAAGGGGCACTAGCAAGGGGAATTTACGACCAAATTATTGGAATGTCCCGCTTAAATCAATTGAAATGGTAAAGAAATCCGTTTTTTCGCTGAGTTGTCTTCCCATGCAAAATTTTGACCGCCCAATTTTGGTCAATTTTCACAAAATTTCCACTACAGCAGCCATCAGCCAAGAAAGCCAGCTTACCATATTCGGATACTTTGCTTTTCACTTGCCTTCAAACGCTAAAATGGCGAAGAATTTGCGGTAGGTTTCTCCCAGAAGAAGCAACGACTCCTCGTCAAGAAGACCAACTGAAAAATGACCTGACGAAGCAATGGCAACGCAACCTTGTCCGTTTCACACGTCAGAATGACATTGTTGCTAGGCGACCTCATTTCAAAAATTGTGTCAAAACCAAAATTGACACGATTTGGCGCGCGCAAAGCTAAACGAAAAAAAAAGAAAAGAAAAAAAAAAGAAAACAAAATTATTAGGATTTTTCTGGAGCCCACTGTGGTGAATGGTAGCCAAGGTAAATATTTGTGAAATCCCTTGTCCACTGAGATTTGAACAGAATTTTAAGAAGCAGTCATGGCAAAAAGTCATCTAAGGTCGATTCGATTCGATGCGTGACAAATTAAAAACCGCCCGCAAGTGCCCGCAGAGGGGCAACTCATGCTCAAGAAGCTGCCTGCAGAACATCGTTTTGGAGCTCGTATTTCGCTTCAATCCTTTCTCGAATAGTCGGAGTGCTGGTTAATGTCCTTAAGTCGGAAATGTGCCAGTTCACTTGACGAAACGTTTGATGTTCCAAATCTAATAAAATATATGAAAAAATTTCTTGATTCTGATTGGCTAACAGAAGTGCAGTTTTCAGGAAACGCGATGCAGAAAAAAGGTAATTCAGTGCAACAAAGAGAAAAAAAACTTTTGCGGCTTAAAAAACTTTAAAAACATTGAAAAACCTGTTGTTTTGACTGAACGCGGGATGATATATTTGCAGGGTTTGAATAAATTATTTTTGCACGTGATTTACCTTCGTTGCTTCTGCATAATTGATAAGCTATCTCGCAATTTTGCCATGAATATTATTAATAAGTAATCAAATGTTTGTTCTCGTTCCATTTGGAATAAATAACCACTCGTAAATTTTTTCAAAGACCACAAATTGCACTCGCCCTACGGGCTCGTGCAATTTTGTTAGTCTTTGAAAAAATTTACTCGTGCTTATTTATTCCAAATTGCACTCGAAATCATGTGATTACCTGTAGAAAGCTCGTGGAATTCATGGACTGGCATTGTATAAAGCGAGGATCCTCACGAACCAAACTTGTGCAGATAGAATATTTTGATGAATGGAAACGTTTTCCTGGATATTCGCAGAGGTGTTTAGTTGGATAGCACTTGAGAGGAACGGTGGAGAGCTACCAGTGGTTGAGGTTGACGAAGAACTCGACAGTCCGGGAATGAAGACTGATGAACATGATCTGGGCGTGCGATGGCTGAAGTTGCTCAGTTGAGGTGAGCGGTGGGTAATGCAATATCTTCGAAGTTGCTTTATCTCTCTCTTATCTTTATTTCACCTTTAAATTAATTGCCATTACCTTTAATGATGTTAAGCCAATCATTCTTAATCTTTCTTGAACTAAATTCTGGGCCTATTCCTCGTTTTGTTTATGTCATTGCCACGAGGAAGACACGAGAAAACGCAATGGCAAGCCAGAGGCCATCTCAGTGCTGTTGTTGTTCCTATTTTTCTTCGTTTAACTTAAACTCTTATTATACCAGTGTTTTACTTTTTACCTAGATTTTTACGGTTTCACTTCCATATTTTCAGTCATATTTTCTAGTGTCACTGTAAACAAGGATTGGCGGATTTTCTTCGGCATTTCATGTTTCCTTACAAATCGGTACATTAACTGGGCACTCAAATTATGACTTTGGGCCGCCTGTGGAAATATGAAAAAACAAGACGCCTAAGGGCGTTTCCGTGGGATGCACAAACAGTTAACCAGAAATTGTAAAAGTACAACGGCTAGTCCAGATCCGAGTTCAAGGTGCGGACTAGATCACTAGAAGTTGTTTTTGTGTTGCTTATAACACTTCCCGCATGATACTGGAAATTTATAAAAAAAAAAAAAAATTGTGTCTAAGAAGAAAAACAACAAGGCAAAGGAAAAAAAAAAAAACAAGAACAAGTTAGCGACATGGATATTATGCATGGTCACCCATCCAAGTGGTAACCCCAGCCAACAGGGCTTAACTCCAGTGAGAAGCACAAGCACGTGGCTAATTGCCATATGAGACCACGAAGAAAAAGAAACCCTACCGATTCTTAAACGTGGTCTGCCTGTGGCCTCCCATGTAATTACTGATGAACAGTTACGGATTTCAGATATTTTTATTTACAGTCTGTCCACTTTGAAATGCACTGCATGTCCCGGATGCAGCCGCTATCTTGTTGTCACGCAAGGTGAAAATTCGCAAATTGAAAATGCCGTATTTTGGGAAAGATGCTACGGCACTGGAAACTTGTAAAAGGAATTACAGTTGAACCTCTCTAATGCGGACACTAAAGGGACAGACCAAAGTGTCCGCATTAGAGAGGTGTCCGTATTATAGAGGTCACCAAGATTGCATCATTTTTAAGACTCCACTGACAGTTTTAAGTGTTCAGTAACGAAAAATAGGCCCAGTCTATCTAAACTGACTAATATACGATATTCAGACACATTGATTTGTACATCTCAGTTACAGTACCTACTTTATACGAATCGGTTATTTGAAACTAAAGGAACTACGTACAACGCAATGCTTCACCTAAAAGGGTAATAATAAAAGTACAGTTCCGAAAATCGTCTTTCCGTAGTTTACAAGTGCAGCGAACAGTAACTGGAGTAACTTTCTTAATCTTTATGTCCTGTAATCATTCTAATCCTTCAAGCTTTAAAATAGTCTGTAATGTTCTTCTGGAAGGCTTTCGCGAGTCGTTGTTTAATATACAGCGACTGGGCTTTTGAAATCACCTTGCATAGCTCGTCAGATAAATGGGATTCACCCCGTGCAGTAAAAAAAGTCCCATGCCAATACATTTTCAATGGACCGGACAAACTCCTTGATCGTCTGGAAGAATGTTTAATCGTACCTCTTCATCAAGAAACAAAGAACTGCGATAGCCAATTCTTTGTCATTAACCAACTAACGGGGTTACACAATGATACGACGAACGAACGAACAAAAACAAAGACATTTCAAAGAAAGATCGTAACTCTACAAAAACGGGCCTTACGTCTTATTTACTTCAGAAGTCTAACGAACACACCGTACCCTTCTTTCTCAAATCGAATTTCCTTCCCCTACCTGGCCTATTTTTTAGAGATTGTGGCTATTTATTGTATGATATCAACAGACAGTCAGCACCAGTTAGTATACTCAATCAGTTTGTTAAAACAAGTCAGATTCATAACCACAGAACAAGATCTGTCTCTAGCGACTCGTTCTATGTTAAGTTTTCTAGAACCGATAAAATGTATGCCTTCTTCTCGAGAATCGGTGCCCAAATTTGGAACTCTATTCCTCATTCGATTAAACTACTCAAACGTTCGTCCTTTCGCAAAAAGATAAAGGAATTATTACTAAATTTCTTGCGGTCAGAAGATGATTATGTCGAAGTCTCCCGTCTTACTAAGTTATTTAAGACTTTAGGTTAGCTTCTCTTCGTAATTTTATTGTATTTGCTTTGTTTTATGTTAGTTTATCCCATTCACTGTATAGTAGTGTCTTCACTGTTATTAAGTCCATCTATATATAGATAAACTTTGTACTTGTAATATGTCCTCAGATTTCCCCGCCTCGATTAGTTCATAAGCTATTTGCGGGGGAAAAGTAATGTAATTAGTTATATTTCTAATTTTCCGAATAAAATGTTGTTGTTGTTGTTAAACAAAATGCGAACTTGTTATGTTGTCAAAATATATCACTGCTAACTGGAATATTAACTACTTGTGGTCCTCCCAACGGAGAGACCCTAATTACGACTTATTCTTCTGCTCTTTATTCTTTTCAACAATAGATTTATCACAGACTGGAAGTAATCTTGATTTGAAGGCACATATTAATTTACTTCCACTTGGAACATTGGTACGCAAGGGCAGCTGCGCATGCGCATACTAAATACCTAAAGAAAAACATGCAGAAGCGGTAGCGGTACCTCTGGACATTTAAGCCTGAGCGGTGTACCATGACGAGTCTCCCCGAGATTTCGGCCCGCGGATCGCTTTTACTTGCCACTTTCGGATACCTATCCCCGATAGGCAGTGAGGGAGAGAAATGTCGGCCCCTAGACCATACGTGACAGATCCCTTACGTACTCGCAGCTCAACTCCTTCTGCTTTATACTATGATTTGGAGCGATATATATTTGCGACTATAGTTGTCATGTCTTCCATATGGTAAGGATATTTTTTGGTACTAATTTGTAATACACGGAGTTGGCGCATGCGCATTTACTAAGCATGACAAAACAGCAAAAGGAACCACGCATTTTCCGGTAAAACTTTAAAACGCTGTCGCTTTTTCAGACATATTTTGTTTTGTTTTATTGTTTGAATTCCGCGCGAACAAACGAGGACAATAATTTAGCGTATACAATGACATTAACGTGTCTCGTTGGAAAGGGGATGGACAAAAGAACTAAAAAGTTATTCAAAAAGAGCAATAGCTCCTAATGAACTAGTGTTAAAATGTTTGCTGCCTTCAGGGACTCTCCCGGACATTGGTTGGTTACAACTGTTTCTTTTTTAGCTGTTATATTCCCATAAGCATCTGTTCAAAAAGGTTGCTGTGAAAGAACAGCAACATGTAAAATCGCTATGGAGATGTAGAACGTCCACATTTCGTTTCGTTTTGTTTTCCTTTAGTTGAGTTTATTCCGGTGTTAAAAATGCAGTTTAGTCGATTGAGAATGAAGAATGTTTAGACCTAACAGAGAATCCAGCTGTCCGTAAAGTACATACCTTATACGAATCAGTTATTTGAAACCAAAGGAACTACGTATAACGCAATGCTTCACCTAAAAAGGTACTAATAAAAGTACAATTTTCCAAACTCCAGGTGAAGATCAGTGAATAAAACGTTCATGCTTGCGTAATCACAAACTCGTGCACACTATATGTGAACTATATGTCAACACCGGATCACCAGAGTGTCCGTAATAAAGAGGTTAAGTTTATATGACTTCGCTCTCTGGGGCCGAGATTTAGTGTCCGTTGTCCTTATTAGAGAGGGTCCGTATTATAGAGGTTTCTTTTTTAGTAAACGAGTGAGAATTTTTTCGGGACAAAGGGGAATGTCCGTTATAGAGAGGTGTCCGTAAGGAGAGGTTCGACTGTAGTTCGAGATTATCTTCAAGGTGCTGCAGATAAAATTCCCAAGGCCTCACGATTTTGATTTTAAATTTGATGACGTCACTGTGAAAACGATCTATGAGCTTATCTTAATTGTGTGCCACAATTATTGATCGAAAGTTTTTCCGCCATCTAAGCAGCGGCGCAAGCAATCGAGGCATTTGTGAGGCGAGTTTCGTAAATATAAGTGTTCAGACCCCCCCCCTTCAAAAAACAAAACAAAACAAAAACAAAAGAAGAAAACGCGAAACGCTGAGATCTTATTCTTTTCCAATCGTTCCTTATGCGTGTGTAAAAGATGGCCAACATGATGAATTAGGGCTATTGGTTTGAGTTTGACATTGCATTTTGTTGTTAATTGACGGAAAGTGGGGCATGGTGTTTAGCCGCTTACTGATTAAAGTGAACAAAAACGAAACAACTACAAAATAACATTTAATAGTGAACTAAAAACCACTCTATATATTTATCTTATATTTCTGTCTACTTCAAGTTATTGCCAGCCCGTCGACTGCGTGAGGTCCGGCAACTTACCAGAAAAGATCTTGATCTTATTTGCATGATACAATATTTTGACTTCAAAACTTTTACATACTACAAAGGATAACATTACGACTCAGTCACCTTCAACACACACTTTTGCCTGAAAATGACAGTTCTAAATGAATAACTGCGTTTTTCACAATTCTTGTGCTTAACGCGGCATCCAGGTACAGCAAATATACACTCAAAAGGGTACGGTGTGTGCGTTTGTGGCCTCAAGGCTCTTAATACGCTTCCCCCCAAGGCGGCGAAACGTATTGGACTCCTTCGTGACATAAGTCCTTATTTGAAACGTAATCAACGCGAAATATAGTACTCAACGATTATTAAAGCTGTATTGCTTTACCGCAGCACGATTTGAACTTCTTGCAGTAAAGAAAATCTGAAACTCCTGCGTCTTGAAAAAACGTTACCTGGAATTATCCTTATTGATGGCGAAAGAACAGCATCTTCTGTCTGTTTATTTAAAACCTTAAAGTAAAGACCCCATGCATTTTATGCTCAATCACATGTCAATCAATGCAGTTTAACTTACAAAAGGCTGAATGGCAATAGAGTGTTTTCGCCCATGTGACCAGCAGCGAGATTTGCATACTGAAACAATAGGAAGAATTTGCTTAAAAATAGAGTTCAATTCCCAAAAGAATATTTCACTCCTCCAACATGGCCGCCGCCTATTTCCCTTTCGTAAACGGTCGTTGCCATCTATTACAGTCGATGCCAATTCTTGGTAACCGAGCCTTTTGTCATAAATCAGACCTACAGTAGTTGAAATTGCAACTAAATCAGCTAAAATTGCGCTCAGATTGAGAAATTAAACCTAATAAATAATTGAGGTGTTTGGGCTTAGCATTTGGGTGAGGTTAGGGTTAGTTTTAGGTGCTGAAAACAGCTATTATTTATTTTTTATGTAGAATGATTAGATAGCCAAAATCTACGGTGCTTGGCCGAGCAACTCGGTAGGGTTGTGGTGAGTGACGTGTGCTATTAATCTAATAGCCCGGGTTCGATTCTTCAGTAGGTAATTTTTCTTTATTTGCAAAAATACCCAGGAATATATCAATTAATGATTTCATTATCAGAAACTGATCGACTTTCATATGTTCTAAGGGCCACGAGTTAATTATCAGTTTAATTACTGTCAAATGTCACAGGCTCTCTTTCAATAAAGTCTTACTTACCCCGAGAAGCGCGATGACCAAATCGTCGCTTATAAGGGGTCACCTTCCAGACACACTTTTGCCTGAAAATACGGCAGTTCGAAATGAATAAGCGCATGTTCACAATTCTCGTGCTCAATGCTGCACAAACGTACAGCAAATTAGTGAAAGGCGTACAGTGTCTGCGCCAGTGTCCTCAATGCTCTTAATATGTTTCACACTGAAAAGCGCGATGACTTTCATGGTAGCCGCGTAGAGACCCTACTCTAACATTCACGCCATTTCGTGGACTTAGAGTAAGTCCGGGATGTATGATCAAAGGAACTTGTGTCTCGGGTGATCGCACAAACTTGTACTTCACCAAGATTCTCACAAGGGTCATCTTAATCTCCAGAAGGGCAAACCCCATTCCAATGCAGTTCCTTGGCCCGGCTCCGAACGGCAAGTGTTGGAAGGCGTGGCGGGTATCGTTGGCAGGGCCTCGGAATCTTTCGGGGTCAAACTTTTCTGGGTCTTCCCAAGCATCCGGGTCATGGTGCAGGGCATATATGGGAATGACAATCTCCGTTCCAGCGGGAATATGAATGCCATTGAGGTCATAATCTTCATCACACTCGCGGTTGACAAGAGAACCCGGGGGATTCAAGCGCATAGCTTCTTTTATGACGCAGTCGAGGTACTCGAGGTCACGGCAAATTTCGTACATGGTCTTATTTCCTGCATCGGCATCCACGGCTTCTCTGATTTCTCCCCTCAGTTTGTCCTGAATATCCGGATTCATGGCTAAGTGGTAGAGCGTGAAACTCAGTGTGCTACTCGACGTTTCGTAGCCATCAAGTAGGAAAAGGAATGATTGCGCAACAATTTCGTCATCAGTCAGCTTGCTGACCCCTCCATCTGTGCTCTCCTCGTGCGCAGTCATCATGAGTTGCAACAGATCTTTCCGTCCTGTGTATCCCCGCTCACGTCGACCTTTGATTATTTGTTCCGCAATGCGTTCCATATAACTCGGATGAATGCCTTTCAATGCCCGAAAGAACTTGAGGACTAAATTGCCAAATGGTAGGCGGGTTAGGTTACGAACGATTTCCGGGGTTCGGAAAAATTTAGTGGCTTCTTTTAATATTTCGGGATTTCCTCCCTCTTGGATGTCGGCGTCCACACCGAAAGATGTCGATAGAATCACCTCGAGAGTCAGCTTACTGAACCAGTCCAGCATGTTTATACTTTGATCTGTAGAGGACAGTAAGAGGATGAAAATGTATTACTAAAAAACGGGATATACGACTAACAAAAGTGAAAATTCTTCAGTTTCATTGACACGTGCAGGCTCTACTTTGAAACGCAACGGCGTAAATCCTAGTGTTCATGTGTCGGGATAATCTCAGACGGTCGGGGATTTCGCTGTTTCCTGACCGTCCCAGATTTTGGCGACTAATAAAAGCAGGAAATCGTAGACATCCCCAAGCGTCTGAAATAAAATCGGGGACATATCGGGAAAGTCGGGAACGTTTCTATTTTCTCGACGCATCCCACTCAGATTTCTGGGATGGTCGGTCATCATTCCTGACATATGAAAACTGAAATTTATACAAACGAGGGCGTCGACAAGTTATTGATTACTCAGAGCACACCTGCTCTCATGGAGCAATTACTTAAGGAGTGAAATAGTTTTGAGTGACTCAACCTTATAAAGTAAAAGGACGATTTTTGTATGCTCAGTTCCTTTCAAGCTTTCCTTGAGTTAAGACAGCGAAGGAGAATAATGCATTCTTGTCAATTTTGTCAGAGAGCATTTAGGCGTAAGTTCAACAGGGATCGACACGAGACAATGAGTTGTCCTAAACGATTTGATGACGTAGAAGGAATGGCCAGCTTTTCAAATGAGGAAGCGGGCTTGGAACGAAGAGCTGAAAAATATTACGAGGACGATGATGAAAATAATTTAAATGAAGATAGAGACGAGGCCGATGTTGACGACGATGATGATGATGATGATGATGATGGTGATGATGATGAGGAGGAAGGCGATGTTGAGGAAGAAACTGACTATGGTGATACAGACAGTGACACAGAAAATGAAGTTGATCCTTGGGATAAACTACGAGAAGAAGTTATCAATGACCTGAATTCAGCTTGGGAAGAACAGGTGCAAGTAAATCTACGCCAGGGTTTGCCAAAGGATGATACTCAGGTTCAAGCTTCTAACCGTCTGTTTCCTGTTTACCGCAAAAAGCTACGACACTTATATTTACCGCAATATCTAAGGTGGTACCACGAGCTGAAAACTGATCCAGTGCACAAGAAGGTTATGAAAACATTACGTCGCTTTATGGAAGACGATGAAAAGGATTATACGGAGGCGGTAGAAGCTGCTATAAGTAGGCGGAACTACCCGTTGAACAGCTTGTTTGATCTGGAACATTTTCCTGAGGACACAGCATCGACTGAAGATGACGACTTTACATATGAAGCAAGGAAGAGAAAGTATTACAAACGTTGGTACACTTAAATCAGATTAACATCATCTCCGCCACTCACGACACAGACGCGCTCTTTCAGTAATGACTCAATGAGAGCAAGTGTGCTCTGAGCTGCTCATTGATTAATCAGGGTTGCTCTGAGCTGCTTATTGATTACTCAGCATTGCTCTGTTATTATTCATGATCACTTTCTAATATCAATCAGCTACAAGACATTTTGATTAAGCAGCTTGGTAATAGATGCCTATGTAACAAGCTTTTGAGAATTGAATAAAATGTTTGAAAATAACAGATAGTGTTGGTGTTTATTTTCTTAATATTGATGCGGCTCTTGGCGCTTATGCAGTCACCCTGGCGGTCCTGATATCGTAATGGTACAGGCATGGGGTTAGGGTGATGGTACTCGTAATGGTACACTCGTGGGATTAAGGTTCCACGTTCGGGGTATGGTCGGACCTCTCAGTGTTTGTTCAATCGCCGTGATCGTATACGTTCGGGTTATTAAATATTCATCTCACGTCTTATCTCAGCCTATTCATCTACAACAATACCTTTATTCCTAGATTGAAAATGATCATCTGGGTGACTAGGGTCCTGAGAAGGACTGTTGCTGGTGACTAACGTTTTGACAACCTGTGCGGAAGCCATCTTCAGAGTCAAGTGATCGATTTTAATCACGATGAAAATTCAAAAACCGTGATGAGCGATTCGATTGGTCAATAGATGGAGTAGCCGTTGTTAAACCCGTGATGTGATTGACTGAGAAGGTGGTGCCTTTGTAATGACATCTGCAAATGGTTAGACTTTCTAGTCTTCTCGGATAAAGGACGATAAACCGTAGGTCCCGTCTCACGACACTTGTGTGGGACGTCAAAGAACCCACACACTGTTCGAGAAGAGTAGGGGACGTAGTCCCCGGTGTGATGGTCTATCACTCATTCTGTTCTGGGGGCACCTGTGAATTCTGCTCGTTATTAGATTTAAGATTGTGAACTGCACCATAAAGCAGTCTGGCAAAGTCCCCCACAAAGTGTTGTAAAGGGCATTTGAATGTCTTCATAGAAAATGCGCTATATAAATGCGATATCATTATCATTAGCATAATGAGCTATTGTTTTCGGTTGAGTAATCGTTTGTAAGGTGCGGTAAGAGGTTGGCAGCGATTTAGGGTACTTTGTTCCAAGTTTGTAAACCAGCTTTCCAGTGTAATTCGTTGGTAGTAGTCGGTACTGTAGGTAACGCAGGCCGGGAACGCAGGTAGCAGAGTCCCAGTCGATAGCGTGGCTTTTTTGAACCCGTGGCTTCATAGCTCAGTTGGTTAGAGCATCGCACCGGCATCGGCATAGCGAGGTCACGGGTTCAAACCCCGTTGAAGCGTTGAATTTTTTCAGGCTTCTCTACGCAATTGCTAAAATTGCGTTCATAACTGCGAGGATCATAGCTTCATTTGATTTCATATCCGCAGTCCAATATATGATTCATTTCATATATCCGTTCATTCATTCATTCATTCATCACAGGAACATTTGAACCCACATACCTATTAGGGCGCACACAAAAAGATATTGCTCTAAAGACACCCGTTCTTTTTCAACCCCAACTATATTGATTTAAAATAACACTTTATACTTGTAATTGTACAACCTCATAACCTCATTGTACAACCTTCATAACCTTGTGTCATTACTCACCCGTATCGCAAATTTTCTCAAGTTTCTTCACAAGCGTGTCGCACGATTTCTGGATCAGTGGCACCATAAGCTTCATCTTTCCTGCCGTAAATGTCGGCGTCAGTGTGTTGCGGATCCGCTTCCATTTCTTGTCCCGTACGGCACTGACGTTTTTAGCCAGCGATGTATTCGGTGGTGGTACGACGCGGAATCGATTACGAAAGTTTGGGAAATCTTTTACCATAATTTGCTTTAACAGCTCGGGGTCACCGACTACCAACGATGGCCTCGTACCTAGACAGATGGCGAACACTTTGCCGTACTTTTTGAAGTAGTCTAGGTGCATGAGATGCAGCCCATTGTATTTTCTTGCCTCCAGAAAGTTTCCGAGGAAAGGAATAGGCTTGGGCCCAGGGACGTTAATCTTCTTGAGATCTGCAAAGCCACGCGTTCCGCACCAGTAGAGGAACAAGACAACGAACAACACAATCGACAAGATCATTGAATAATGAGCGAAGGACGCTAAGGATCCGAACCACAGTATTTGGTTGAGCACCCCTGCCATCATTGCCTTTGCAGCAGCCGGTTCTGTGAGGCAACAAGTGAAACGAA
>BLFK01000742.1:840666-848681 GCA_014634185.1 Astreopora myriophthalma
GTTTATGAGCGAACGCGCACTCCCAGGCTGTGGGCCTGACTCCTCCTATTCACAAAGGAAATCCAACTGTCGAGAAGGGGCTCCCAGAGAGGGTCAGTAGGCCGCTATTACAACAGCCCACACTATTGGCTCAGAAAACAACAGAAACATTCAAAGAAACAACAAACAATGAACCCTAACCCTAAAAACAATAGAGCTGCGTCCTAACCGGATCCAATGAAATTAGAGATTGTAAACACCTGCGTGGTATCTGCCCAGAGAGCTCGAAAAACTGCGTCGCCTTAAAAACAATTCTCCTGCGGACTTCGATAGAGCAAAACGTACGCCGGCCGGTAGAGAATTTGGCTAGTTGAGGAGAGGTTTAAGGAGTGTAAACTATGTAAAAGATTTTTCGGAGAAACTCAAAGAACAAGATGAACTGATAGTTTCAATATGATTTTGATGTGCTGGGCATGGTTGGTGAACATTGACGGTGAAATGCTTCGCCTGAGCAGCAACAACGGGCGACAGACATTTTGACTCGCTTGAAAAGAAAGTCGGTTGCTTTCAACAGCTTGTGTCGTTAGTCTTAAGGCAAACGTTATTAGTAAGAAGCCCTAATAATCCAGCTTCGAGACGCTTACACTTTTTCACATGTTCTGTTATTTTCATGCTAAGTTTAAAGTTAATGGACATGCGTAACTCTGAAAATTAGACCGGGCAAGACGGGGCATGCACATGAAAGTAGAGTGACCCTGGATGTGAACGCGACGAAGTTGTGTTTTGTTGGTGTAAGGGGGCTTGACGTCTTAAATGTAGGTAAGGGAAGTTATCAACACATTCCGAAACTATCTGACAACGCGGCGAGGAATTCTACGAAACCTGCGAAGCGAACAGAGGCAAGCTAAAGAGCTGAAGGGACACAAAATTCGCTGATTTAGAAAAAAAAAACGTAAAGACTGAAGCTTGACTTAATTAACCTAGTAGACATTGTGAGGTAATATAAACATCTTCGAGATGCAAAAACTAACTTGTTAACACATAAACCTCAACGGTTGGGTTATTGGTTATTTTCAATGGCTTTTTTTTACTGTAAGAATTCATAGTTTGGGGGAGAGGAGTGAAACAAGGGAATTCCCTCTGTCTGATCTTTCTTTTACAACCTCCTGAATGCACTGCACAGTTCTCGTCATTCCTGAAACTGATTTCCCTCAACCGATCTGAAGACAGCATCGCCCCAATATACGCTTCTACAGCGTCTTGTTTAACTTAAAGTTAGATGTCCAAGGTCATTTTGAGGCTACTAACCGTGGAAATAAACAGTAAAATCATTTGTGGCTTAAGGGATATGGTCAAGCAAGAAATTTTGAGCCTGAAGTTCGATAGCAGCGAAACCTACATTCCTGGCGATCTCAGGCCTTGGTAGTTTACAAAGAGGCGCCCAATACTAGTTCTGCAAAGTAGAGGATAACACAAGTTGGCACTCATATGATGAACCTCATTGGTCAAAGGGGATGAGCTAATTCAAGTAATCAGAAAAACACTACTTTTCGTACTGAAACATGGATAAGCCTACGACATGCAGGATCCTATTGTAAAGCGGAAGACAACTCGAAATCAATGACCTCAGATTTTAAACGAGCGGTATCATGCTAATTTTAGTGGCAACTTAAAAATCCAAAGAAAACTTTTTGCTTGATGGCAGCGGCAAGATAAGGATCAAAATTACTTTAAAAAGGCTGTTGTAATGCAGAGAAAATGTTCTCAAATGTTTTCAACGGCAGATGACCAAGATCAAAAGTTTCAGCAGTTACCCATTCTCGTTATAATCGGAATTATTTTTGCTTTCAGTTTGTAATAACAAGTATCTTGCCATTTTTAATTCAGCTATGTTGTAAGATTGAGATGGAAAATCACTCCATCAGGGACTCAACTCGAACCATCACGCCATCTCTTGCACTAAGAGTACCACCAGCATGTAAGATCAAAGGAACTTGCGTCTCGGGTGATCGCACAAACTTGTACTTCATCAAGATTCTTACCAGGGTCATCTTAATCTCCAGAAGGGCAAATCTCATTCCAATGCAGTTTCTGGGCCCGGCTCCGAACGGGATGTGTTGGTAGACGTGGCGGGTATCGTTGGCGGGGCCTCGGAATCTTTCGGGGTCAAACTTTTCCGGGTCTTCCCAAGCATCCGGGTCATGATGCAGGGCATATATGGGAATGACAATCTCCGTTCCGGCAGGAATGTGGATGCCATTGAGGTCGTAATCTTGTTCACACTCACGGTTGACAAAAGGGGCTGGCGGATTCAAGCGCAGAGCCTCTTTTATGATACAATCGAGGTACTCGATGTCAGAAGCTATTTCGTAAATACTCTTTTCTCTGCCTTCCATGGCTTCTCTGATGTCCGCCCTCAGTTTGTCCTGAACATCCGGGTTTAAGGCTAAGTGGTACAAGGTGAAACCTAGTGTGTTGCTTGACGTTTCGTAGCCAGCCACTAAGAATATCAGCGATTGGCCAACAACTTCGACATCGGTGAGTTTGCTGACGCCATCTGCGGTACTCTCATCAGTGGCCGCCATCATGATTTGAAGGAGATCTTTCCGTCCCGTGAGGCCCTGCTGACGACGTTTCTTGACAATGTCTTCTGTGACGTCTTGAAGGTAATTTCCTCTGACGCCTGTCATAGTGCGTAACAAGTTGAGGACTATCTGGCCAAAAGGAAGGCGGGCAATCTGCCGTATGGCTTGTGGGACCTTCACTAACTTCTTTGCTTCTTCTAGCATTTCAGTATTTTCTCCCATCTGAATTTTGGTGTCCACGCCAAAAGCCGTGGAGAGAATCACTTCCAGTGTCATCTCACTGAACCACTGCAACATGTCTACACTTTGATCTGTAAAAGAGGGGAATAGAAGTATAGAAAAAGTACTCGAATGTCGAAACGCTAGGATGGAACAACACCTGAAAACAACTGATCTAGGCAGTCAATTATCTAAGTCCGTAATTGACTTTATAATTACACCTGGAAAGGAAGAACTTCACGAGGTCTCAAGCCAGTTACTGACCGAAGAGAAACGCAGCCAGTGGTAGATAGCGGAGCCCCATACTCATAGAAACCCGTCAATTGCTTTTCTCATGGTAATCATGGCCAGCGGTATTGCTCGTGGGCGCGTACGCACAACGACAACGGAGTTGCACAATAATTAACAATATCCTAATAATAATAATAATAATAATGATAATCATCATCATCAATACTGGTATACTTGGGCCCAACACTCCACCTAGTTTGCCGCGTACATCTCCACGTTATGATCAATTGATACCTGTGAAAACGAGGTTTCCGCTGACCAGTACCACGTGACGATATCGCGGGCTCAAGTTTAGAGCTCATCGAGATTATCTTTTTTTTGAAGGTGACCGCTCATCAGATACTGGTTTTCGATTGGATCGCAGGCTCAAGCTAGGTTGACTTATTAAGCCAAAACGACGCTTAATTTTTCGCGCGCTTTCTGCGGCTCGACGCGGCTACACGGCCATCGTCTACTGAAGCTCTTTACAGTCAACACTTTTCATGTTTACGTGGAAAACGGTTGCGAAAATATTTTTTTCCTACATTTTTCGCTGGTTTTAATCCAAAAAAGGTTTGACATGTACAGATGTGGTCAGGGCCACACTAGTGGCTACGCAGTTATTCAAGTCAAGGATCGGAGGGATACTAAACTTAAAGCTGAGTGTTTATTTTTAATGTTTAGAGCTGCTTTTTGCTCTGTATTGCAATTTTTGGCATATTTTTTTAAATGCATTACTGTGATGGTAGACATGCCAAGTCTCACGCATTATGCGTGAGTCTCACGCCTGGCGATCGATAACATCGATCTCACGCATCGAGGACAATTTCTCACGCCTGACGCACAGATCCGGATAGACTTGCCACAAGTCGACCGCGAGAGCCAAAACAAATTCGCAACCAAGTCGCGAAGTAAGCTAACTTGTACTTAATGTCGAGTTCATAGGCGTTTGAGTCCAAACTGTGAAGAAATGTGAGTCGAAACATACCATAAATAAAAAATGGCGTGTTTCAAGTGAAAAAGGAGGGACTGGAAACGAACTTGAGGGCGGGTCTCGTTATCAAGAACTATTAGCGTGACATTACGAGCGTGACATTGTGCGCGTCAGATATCTTCGGAGGTGTTCGGAAAAACTCGGAATATCCTCGGTGATGTTCGGAAAATCTCGGAATCTTCGGGAGTTACCGGAACGTTTTCGGAAACTGAAAAAATGTCGGGTCGAGAATCTCAAGCATTTGACTCGGAAAATTTGGCAAGTATATGATGGTCTTTGGTAACCTACTCAGTATGGCGGTACACTCTTCTTGTAAACTTTTTATGTTAGGGGATATTTATTATTTTTCCACCTCGTCTTGTTGCAACTCGTTTTAAATTGTTTTCTTTCGTTTTCTGTATTTGATTGCTTTCTTCAAGGCTAAACAACAACAGAAAAAAATTCAAAACTGTTTCATCCCGTAAATTCGTTGTTTAAGTAACGATAGTAAGAATAAATAACCCGGGAGCTCCGCTTTTAGGCTTGCCTAAATCTATATATTAAAAGAAGATGTAGGATTTGAGAAGTACATTGCAGGGACTTTGCCATAAGCGTACGGACACCTTCGGACTTTGGGGGGGGGGGGGGGGGTGACGGCGGTGACCTCCTTGTCCGAGAAAAATACACATCGCCTGAATGCGCGAGTGTTGAAATCCGAATACAAACGTATTCAAACAAACAAACAAACAAACAAACAAACAAACAAACAAACCCCCCAAAAAAGAAAACAAAATATTTAGCCACCTTCGGAGTCCTTATTCGTAAAAACTTGATTTTGAACACGTCGTCGTCCTGGGACTCCACGAAACCTGAAACCTAAACTTTATTTTATGTAAACAGCAGCGAATTTACCGCGAACTACATGGATGCCAGCGGTTGGCAGATAAACAGCAGAGTCATTCAACTGTTTCAATATTGAATGAAATGATTATGAAGTGCGGGTTAGAAAAGAATCAATTTGAGCAATTGTCTCATATATGCACTTGAAAAATTCAAGTGACTTCAACGGGGTTCGAACCCACGACCTCTGCGATGCCGGTGCAATGCTCTTACCAACTGAGCTATGAAGCCACACAGAGCAAGTCAATTTGTTGGGCTCATGTGTGTTTTCCCGTGAAAGGAATGATGAATGAAATGATTATGAAGTGCGGGTTAGAAATGAATTAAAGAAGTGATTCTCACACTTTCTGGACAATTTAAGCAATTGTCTCGCATATGCACTTGAAAAATTCAAGTGGCTTCAACGGGATTCGAACTCACGACCATCGCGAACCAACGGCATCGCAGAACCCACGGCATCGCGGTGGTCGTGGGTTTGAATCCCAAATAAATTCAAACCGTTACACCACATTTTGAGCCTGGGCTGCCTGTGTATATACTCGCTGAGAGACACTCGACTTGGGTCTTCGATGCTTTTTGTTTACAGTGATTGTATGGGATTTTGGCCGACTTTGAACCGCTGGGACGCCGCTATGAAAAGGCCGATTTCCAACATTTTCCGCTATTTTTATTAATATTATTGATATCATTCATCCGACAGAAGATTAGGCCAGTAAATGAGGTATAAGGCCGGTAAATTGGAATTATAAATCTTCTCATGTCGCTTGTAATTTCGCGGCAATTTACATAATTTTGATTCGGTCAGTATAAAATGCGGACTGCGGACTGCGGACTGCGGACCGGGTATAAAACGCGGACTGCAGATTAGGTACTGGCCCAGATACGGATTTAAAAAACAAGGCCTTGGGTCCTCTTACTCCGTGTCGAAATATTGTATTTTAGGCATAAACTTCAACTCTTCGTATATATGAAAGTCCTATGACTGTTGATGTCGTAGTTCGAGCCAGGATGGCCGGATGGATTCAACACAATGAAGAGTGTTTTCGCTCGTCACGCAACGCAATCTTTACTCCCAATTGAAAGTATGCTTGGGAGGCGAAAGATGAAGTCGGTAATGTGTACGCGTAAATCAGGGCATGTACTATAACAGTTGTTCTCTTGATCGAATGCTGTTTCCAGACAGACCCGAGCGACACTGAGATGAACAAAAATTTGTATCAATGGCAACAACATCAATCGGCGGTTCTAAAACACAGGTCACATTCCACAGGTCACTCGTTGCAGGTCATTATTTTGCATTAGGAAAGAACGTAAACAACATTGGGGTTTCATATTAAGAACTCAAAAGGAACAAAATCTCGCTTCTTGTAAACCAAGAGTTCCTCTTTATTTGTTCTCTGAGCCAAATTGACCGGTAGAAGCAGAATAATGTGACGAGATCTCACTCCCTCATTTTCGAACTCCATTACTCCGCCATGCTGGAATAGACGTCAGCTAACACCTCTCACGTGACAATTATGCACGTGCCAATAGGCCATTTCCGAGTTGACGTCGGCCTCTTTTTCAAAGCGAGTCTAAGTGCGAAAGTTTTGTGATGGTAATCAGTTTTACTTTGCATATGAATAAAAACTCATTTTAATAAGAAAGACTTCGCACTTAGACTCGCTTTGAAAAAGAGGCTTAAGTCAACTCGGAAATGGCCTATTATGGCGGGACATTCCCATGTCGAACTTCAATTCATGTCATCAGCCTATCGCTATTTCGTTGCGCTATGCTTTTTTTCACAGTGTTTTGTATTCAGTCCGCATTTTATACCTGGTCCGCGTTTTATACCCGGTCCGCAGTCCGCGTTTTATACCTAGTCCACGTTTTATACCCGGTCCGCAGTCCGGGTCCGCAGTCCGCAGTCCACGTTTTATACTGACCGATTTTGATTACAAGCATCTGTATGAAATCTTCAAAATACGTTTACGGTTGTTGTAGCCTGAATCTGTTCTTTACATTTCATAAAATAATGTCAATACAAATGACTTTTAAAAGACATTTTCGTTGGCAAAGAACTGGTTGGAAGTCGGCCAAAATCCGATACATTCACTGTAACTTAAGCCGTGTTTGCCCCCCAACCAATATGGCGTCAATTCTGTGAGAAGGTCCGTCCGTATGCAATACTAAACTTGAATTTTTTGCAGCTGGCATTTCTGTAGCTTCGGTTCAATATCAATCATCGGGTCTAAATTATATACACCCACTCCCGTTCAAAATCAAACGCCGTAGAAACGTCAAATGTCATTACTCACCCGTGTCTGAAATTTTCTCAAGTTTCTGCAAAAGCGTTTCACACGATTTCTCCATTAGTGGCAACATCTGCTTCAGCTTTCCCGAAGTGAACGTCGGCGTCAGCGTGTTCCGAATTCGCTTCCAATCGTCTCCCCGTGCAAACAAGACGCTTTGCTTAATAGCACTATTGATTGGTGGTTGAACTATCGAACGATTTCGAAAGCTTGGAAAATCCTTGACCATTATCTTCTTCAACAGTTCAGGATCGCCCACTACTAAAGATGGCTTCCCACCAAGACAGAAGGTAAACACTCTGCCGTACTTTTTGAAGTAGTTGAGGTGTAGAAGATGCAACCCACCGTATTTCCTTATCTCCAGCATATTTCCAAAGAACGGAATGGGCTTGGGTCCAGGAAGGTTAAGTTTCTTTAGGTCTGCGAATCCACGTGTTCCGCACCAGTAGAGAAACAACAAAACTAAGATCAGAAGCGACGCCATTACACTGGGTTTAGTCAGGAAAGCCAGGGGTAGCATCTCCTGGAGCAATTTCATCATCCTTGTTACGGTGGCGACCAAGTATCCGTGGTAAGTAAAATTCAGGTTAGAGAGCCGGGAGACATGCAACGACGAATGGTCCTTCGGTGGCCTTTTTGTGTGCGAGAACAGAAGCAAAGTGATTGAGATGTTGAAGGGTAAGAATGTTGAATTGACTCGCAAAGAACGTTGCCGTGTGTAACGTTGGACGTGGAGGAAAGCAACTTAAAGCCGATTATATAGCCGTGGTTGATATAAATAGACGATTTGGTCATCAC
>BLFK01000742.1:864056-889056 GCA_014634185.1 Astreopora myriophthalma
TCTGAGAACTGTTCCAAGCCTTGGCCAATCACGTAGCTGGAAAGCCAATTCGATCTTAAACTAGAAACAGTTCTCAGTATCCATCAATGAGAACTGGTGTATTTTCAATTAAAAACAACATGTCTGGCTAGCATCTGTCGTGAATCACTGATAAGCAATTATTCTCAAAGTGTTTGTTTGTCATCATCTATTAAGCACACATGAATGAGTTTAGACAATGGTGTTTTTTTTTTAATCACCAATGCCCGAGTTGAGACTTGGCGAATTTCAACCGTTTTCACGAACGGTGTTTAAGTTAAGCGTATGTGCTTCTTTAATTATGCTCTATCAAATTGAAAATAATAAGTCATAAAATTCTGCATAATTGCGCCGCGGACAATCATTTTTACAGCATGAAATTAATTATACAGCTTTCCCATTCTAGTTTTCTCTATTACTTTTAAAGGCATGAAGAAGATAGTTACTTACCAGCCGTGAGTCGATCCGTCGTCCAAATGCGCATTTGATTTGCTTTCTTGGTCCATAAATCTAGAGAGCGAGTTCTCCTTTTGCTTATTTCCCGCCAAAATTGCAACACACTTTTGTTTAGGCACCGTTTCATTACGATGTTCTGCGATTATTTCGCAATTAGGGCCTCTTCATATGAGCCCGGTTAACGGGCTGGCCCGGTAAGCGGGACGGATTTTGTCTCGTGTTCATATGGGAAATTTTCATCCCGGTTACCGAGATGAAATTCAAGAAACAAAACCAAAATGGTGAAACATAAACTTGTATCGTTCGCGACTGTCGTAGCTTTGTGGACTCTTGTAACTTTCCTAATCAAGCTAATTCGCATGCTTTTGAAGTGGATATAGGTAGCAACACAAGCTGCTTGTATTGCTTTTGGAAGCTAACTAAAGTTGAAAGTCTAACACGAAATCCCGGAGGGGTTGCTTTTATGAGTAAGTAGAAAGATAGGTGCCCCAATTAGTTCAGTTTCAGTCTTGTAAGGTCCTATTTTTGCAAAACAGACGAAAAATCGAGCCCCGCTGCTTCGTCTCCCACCCCTAAATCAATCTGTAGCAATCTGGTGCGTTTTAGCCTTCGCGCGATTTCATGCATGGAGAAAACGAGTTTTTTTTGTTCCATTTTATTCCGTCCACGATTGTGGGTTCAGGGTCAACTGAAGCAGTCACAGTACTTCTCAGTCTCTCACCGACTTATGTTGTAAAAGACAGTACATTTCTCAGATCGATGTGCTGTAAGGAGATGAATCATCTGAACATCAATTCATTTAACAAGAGGTGCCACTAAAAGACAACAAATATTGGTGCAATTGAACACCTTATTGTAGTGAATACGTCACTTACACTTGATGTCTGAGATGAATGTTTTTTCTCTCAATCCACGTCATCCTGCGGGCCTTTCCTTTCAGTGTATGGATATGCTCCTTTATCATGGTGCATATTCCACACTTCGTGAACCGATTTACCTGCAGTTTGCAGAACACTACTCAGAACAACTTACATGGTGCCGAAAGAAATCTCTCTTAAAATCGACTCCACTCAAGGAAAGTATATATTTTTCATTGTTTGAACGAATTCATTATAAGGGCCACGTGTTCAGAGTTGTGCACCTTAAATTGCGTAACCAAAGTAGAGCAGATTTGAGGAAGCCAAATCTGAATTTTTACGAGTGGCGTAGCCTATGTAATTGTCTGCCGAGGGCCATAGAGGAGTTCCCTTTTCATGTTGCATCATCATCATCATCCAAATTAATGCTTACATTTTATTCTGCAAGGCATAGAAACTGAGGCTTTCTTGCTAGTCCTTTTTATTATGTAATAACATCAATTGAAGCATACCTTTGGTGTTAAAACATCCGGATAATTTTCTCTCCACATGTTGCGGAACTGCGAGCACCCTAACTTTCCTGCATACTGCTTGTGAAGCTTTTTCATATCCTCCTCATACATCTTGAAGACTTTTTCTTTGGTCAAACAAGATGGTAAGTCCTAATGCGGCGAGCATTTGATAGAGTGGTTTTGAACTGACTGTGGAAAGCAATTACGCTATTGCGATTGCTACGCTTAGTGATTGACTAAAAAAAGTCTCGCGCCTTTTTATCAGCCAATGAGAGAGAAAACCAAAGCAAATCGCGACTTGCAAGCGCGATTTTTTCTGCGCTTTGAGCAAATTACATGTTATTGCGACGAATTTTAATTGGTTCATTGATTGCGCCTGCTGTGATTAGTCGGAATAATTACTTTGGTAACCAAATTTCTGCGCCTGCGAGAATGAAAATCCCCCTAAACCAATTATCGCTTTCTCTCTGACCGATGGAGTAAGTCTGGTTTTAGCTTATCATTGTTATAATGTAAGCCGAGAAATTTCGGAGATTTGATTGGTTAATAACATCGCCATTTCCGCGTAATAGTGGTATAACAGCAAAAAGGGTATAACAGCAGTGGTATAACAGCAAAAATTTCTCGGCTTCCATTATAAACAAATAATAGCATGACTTGTACGTGGTATTTGGCAATAATACCGCCTCGTGATATTTCAAAGTTCTCCAAATACCACTCGCCGCTTCGCGGCTCGTGGTATTTTAGACCATTTTGAAATACCACTCGCGGTATTATTGCCAAATACCACTACAGGTCATGCTATTACCTATACTTATCCGATGCTAACCTCCTAATACATGTAGTGACAAATGCGCAATCAAATTATCTTGTACATACGGGTATGAAGCAACCTCGACGTGCATTCACATTTCTAACACACTTGAAGATCAAAAGTTTGCAATTCTTCTTTCAGTTTGTAATAACACCGATCTATCTTTCCATTTTTCTGAACAATTTAATTTAGCCAGGTTGCAACATTGAGATGGAAAATCAATCCATCAGAGACTCAACTCGAACCATCACGCCATCTCTTGCACTAAGAGTACCACCAAGATGTGTGATCAGAGGAACTTGTGTCTCGGGTGATCGCACAAACTTGTACTTCATCAAGATTCTCACCAGGGTCATCTTAATCTCCAGAAGGGCAAATCTCATTCCAATGCAGTTTCTGGGCCCGGCTCCGAACGGGATGTGTTGGAAGGCGTTGCGGGTATCGTTGGCGGGGTCTCGGAATCTTTCGGGGTCAAACTTTTCCGGGTCTTCCCAAGCATCCGGGTCGTGATGCAGGGCATATATGGGAATGACAATCTCCGTTCCGGCAGGAATGTGAATGCCATTGAGGTCGTAATCTTGTTCACACTCACGGTTGACAAAAGGGGCTGGCGGATTCAAGCGCAGAGCCTCTTTTATGATACAGTCGAGGTACTCGATGTCAGAAGCTATTTCGTAAATACTCTTTTCTCTTTCACTGCCTTCCATGGCTTCTCTGATGTCCGCCCTCAGTTTGTCCTGAACAACCGGATTTACAGCTAAGTGGTACAGGGTGAAACCTAGTGTGTTGCTTGACGTTTCGTAGCCAGCCACTAAGAATACAAGCGATTGGCCAACAACTTCAACATCGGTGAGTTTGCTGACGCCATCTGTGGTACTCTCATCAGTGGCCGCCATCATGATTTGAAGGAGATCTTTCCGTCCCGTGAGGCCCTGCTGACGACGTTTTTTGACAATGTCTTCTGTGACGTCTTGAAGGTAATTTCCTCTGACGCCTGTCATAGTGCGTAGCAAGTTGAGGACTATCTGGCCAAAAGGAAGGCGGGCAATCTGCCGTATGGCTTGTGGGACCTTCAATAACTTCTTTGCTTCTTCTAGCATTTCAGTATTTTCTCCCATCTGAATTTTGGTGTCCACGCCAAAAGCCGTGGAGAGAATCACTTCCAGTGTCATCTCACTGAACCACTGCAACATGTCTACACTTTGATCTGTAAAAGAGACGAATAAAAGTATAGACAAACTCCACGAATGTCGAAACGTTAAGATGGAACAACACGTGAAAACAACCGATATAGGCGGTCAATTATCTAAGTAATTGACTTCATAATTACACATGGAGAGAGAGATGACTTCACGAGGCATTGACTACGGAATGATCAAAATTATCGCACTTTGTTGGAGGCATTCAGAAATCGGAAGGCTTTTACGAAGTCTCAAGCCAGTTACTAACTGAAGGGAAACGCCGTCAGCGGTTGATAAAGGAGATGTAGGATGTGAGAAGTACATTGCAGCGACTTCGTCATAAGCGTACAGGCACCTTCGGAGGGGGGGGGGGAGCGCTGACCTCCTTGCCAGAAAAAATACATCGCCTAAATGCGCGAGTGTTGAAATCGGGGTACAAACGTACTCAAACAAAAAAACCAAAATATTTAGCCACCTTCGAAGTCTGTATCCATAAAAACTTGATTTTGAGCACGTCGTCCTGGGACTCCACGAAACCTGAAACCTAAACTTTATTCTACGTGAGCCGCAGCGAATTTACAAAAACGTTTAACCGCCTTCCGCGAATTGGCGCGAAAGGTAGGCGCGAACTAGATGGATACAAGCGGTTGGGAGATAAGAAGCAGAGTCAATCAAGTGATGGACCGTTTGGACGGGTTGCTGAAGTGAAACTATTCCAGACGAGCGTGTCAATATATACTCGCTGAGAGACACTCGACTTGGTCTTCGGTCGCTTTAATTATTTTGTCACCGTTTTGTTGTTTCGTTTCTCTCTTTTTGGAATTTTTGCTTTTTATATTCTGACAAGTGCTGTACGCACGTTGCCCGAATGAAAAAGAAACATAAACAAAAACAAAAACAAAACAAAACAAAAACAAAAAAAAAAAACGAAAAAAACGGGGGGTTGGGGGCTACCCGCTGCCCCCCCAAGCCCGTACGTTTATAGATTTCACTGTATCTGAAATAAATATTTTTGAGATAGCCTTCGTGATTAGCATCCTACGTAGACTTTCTCTCATCCCCGACGTTACCGAGAGATTGCGTGACGAGTGAAAAGGAATCCACTCTGTGGGCAATCATGGAGAAGGAAGCGAAATGATTTCGTGAATTTTACACTTTCTGGTCGAAAGAAGCGGAGAACCTCGCCTTTCAGGATTGGTCCACAAGCTTGCACAAAAAAGGAACTCCACCAGTATTTTCCCAGTAAGGACCACACATTAGTTCAATAACATCTATATACTTCCCCTTTCAAATTGTTGCCATGTTGGGGGGACTTCAGAAATAAATCTGTTGAATCTTGTTGAAAATGTGACCGTGTTGTTGACCGGTTGCTCTCTTTTTGTGCATAATCTACTGTCCGCATTTTATACTCTGTCCTTGCTTTTTAACCAGTCCGCGGTCCACAGTCCACAGTCCGCAGTCTATATTTTATACTGACCGATAAGAGAAGGCCCTGGGAACGAATTAAGAAACTTGTAAACTTGCTAGGTACCAGACAGCAAAAACTCAACGCTCGACACCAGATTGAAGAAACTCAACACTCAGTGGCGAAAACTCGACACAGATATAAGAAAGTCAACAACCAGTAGCGGAAACTCGAATAGTTGTCCACAAAACTCGACCATTCCCAGATGTAGCTGAACCTACAATTTCTATTACTCGATAGTGTTCACATGTAGCTCAACCAGGTTTCTCGAAAATTGAAGGGCTTTTGCCATACAAAAACGATAACTTTAATTTAACTTGAGGTTTTGTCGCTTGAACCCTTGTTATTTTCGCGAATGGTGATACCGATGGGATGAGTTGGATTCTTTTTTGACATAGATACGTGAAAATCTATCCACACGGTCAAATTACGCGACGAATTCGCATGCACTACTAGAAATTATTAAACTTGAATTTTTTGCAGCTGGCATTTCTGTAGCTTCGGTTCAGTATCTATTTGGGTCACATTTATACACATCCACCCCCGTTCAAAATTAAACTGACTGTAAAAACTATGTCATGACTCACCCGTGTCAGAAATTTTCTTAAGTTTCTGCAAAAGCGTTTCACACGATTTCTCCATCAGTGGCAACATCAGCTTGAGCTTTCCCGAAGTGAACGTTGGCGACAGCGTGTTCCGAATTCGCTTCCAATCGTCTCCCCGTGCGACCAAGACGCTTTGGCTAAAAGCACTATTGGTAGGTCGTTGAACGATGAAACGATTACGAAAGGTTGGAAAATCCTTGACCATTATCTTCTTCAACAGTTCAGGATCGCCCAGGACTAAAGATGGCTTCCCACCAAGACAGAAGGTAAACACTCTGCCGTACTTTTTGAAGTAGTTGAGGTGTAGAAGATGCAACCCACCGTATTTCCTTATCTCCAGCATATTTCCAAAGAACGGAATGGGCTTGGGGCCAGGAAGGTTAAGTTTCTTTAGGTCTGCGAAGCCACGTGTTCCGCACCAGTAGAGAAACAACAAAACTAAGATCAGAAGCGACGCCATTACACTGGGTTTAGTCAGGAAAGCCAGGGGTAGCATCTCCTGGAGCAATTTCATCATCCTTGTTACGGCGGCGACCAAGTATCTGTGGTAAGTAAATTTTACACGAAATGTTTCAGGTTCGGGAGCCGTGAAACAAACGATGAAGGCTCCTTCGTTGACCTTTGCGGCGGCGGCGTCCTTTGAAGAATGAGTCAGAATACAACTTGAGATGTTATTGTTATTCAATGACATGGCCTTTTATACACCGTATCAAAAGAAAAGGGGGCTAATTAGTGAGCATATAAAATGACCCTTGTTTCAGCGTTAGGTCACCCGTGATGAAGGCACTAGGCAGGAGTGTCGAAACGTTGGGTCGCGAATTGTAACTTTTCAGAACTTTTCAATCGTCAAAGCAGGGGTTTCGACAAAACACTGACCCCCGGTCAACTGACCCCCTACTGACCCCCCTACTGAGCCCCTACAAAATCAATGGGAAAATGAAAATTAAAAAAGCCCAGAACTATCAATGGGACCCGATTCAAGTTCATCAATAAATTTAGCTTACCTGAAACTTTCAAGATGGCGGACGCGTTGCAGATTTCAGACGGACTCTTGTTCTCCTTTTACTGTTTAGTGGAGGTTTTGTTGACGGAAAATCGAGCACAGAATAAGATTGAATATCATCAAATATTGCTTTCGTACGCATTGGGAAAAGAAGCAAAGAGGAACAGGCTCGCGAAAGGATCGCGATGGACTGCTCGTGCCACGAACACGCGCGTAAACCTCAACCGGAAGACGAATTTCATAATGTAATCATGGCATAATTTGGATAATAATAGGTACAAAATAAGGCGTAGATCGATGGAAAACAGTAACGCCACTTACCGTCCATGACTAAAGCCATGTGCAACGTAGTTTGTGAATGCGGATGGCGAGGGACCTGGGACTACAAGCTTGCCATAATAATTTTCCGGTTGATGTAATCGTGTGCGTGTCGCTCGCGATTAGTTGCGTGCGTGTTAATTTGGCAGAATTTCCTCGCTATTTTTATTGATTAATTTTCTGGCGGGTACAAATACCATGCTTGCTGATATTCCAACTTATTCTGTGCTCGATTTTCCGTGACAAATCCTTCAGTCAAATGAGAAGGGAGTCGGAAATCTGCAACGCGACCGCCATCTTTTGGAAGTTTCAGGTACGCTAAATTTATTGATGAACTTGAATCGGGTCCCATTGATAGTTCTGGGCTTTTTTAATTTTCATTTTCCCATTGATTTTATAGGGGGTAAGTAGGGGGGTCAGTTGACCGGGGGTCAGTGTTTTGTCGAAACCCTTTCCAACCAGAGTAGCATCAAACTATGTCTGATTGTCCACCTGGTTGCTGTGTGAACGTTAACAGGGTATTCTGCAGTTACTCCGAGGCGTAACCTTGGACGCGTGGATGAAAGTCGTCAACGGACTATGGCGAATCAAAATATAAACTCAAACATTCTTACCATTGATCGTTTGTCATCAAATAATATTATTGTTTGTCATCAAATAATAATTTTACAACTGAGTAAAGGAGTTTCCTTTTACCATTTTCGAGTCTAGCCAGGAGTATTTGATCAAGTCATTCCAGACAAACGTTTCCATGACAAATTTTCGTGATCGGCGGCTTCGCAATGGTCGGGATTTAAGGTGCTTACCATTTGCTGGGAAATTCCGGTTGGGGTGATTGTTGGGTAATGGTAAGGGTTTTTCCAAATATACCGATTAACCGGACGAAATTGCACATACAGTTGAACCTCTCTAATGCGAACACTAAAGGGACAGACGAAAGTGTCCGCATTAGAGAGGTGTCCGTATTATAGAGGTCACCAAGATTGCAACATTTTTAAGACTCCACTGACAGTTTTAAGTGTTCAGTAACGAAAAATAGGCCCAGTGTATCTAAACTGACTAAAATACGGTATCAGACACATTGATTTGTACATCTCAGTTACAGTACATACTTTATACGAATCGGTTATTTGAAACTAAAGGAACTACGTACAACGCAATGCTTCACCTAAAAAGGTACTAATAAAAGTACAATTTTCAAAACTCCAGTTGAAGATCAGTGAATAAAACGTTCATGCTTGCGTAATCACAAACTCGTGCACACTATATGTCAACACCGGATCACCAGAGTGTCCGTAATAAAGAGGTTAAGTTTATATGACTTCGCTCTCTGGGGCCGAGATTTAGTGTCCGTTGTCCTTATTAGAGAGGGTCCGTATTATAGAGGTTTTTTTTATAGAAAACGGGTGAGAATTTTTTCGGGACAAAGGGGAATGTCCGTTATAGAGAGGTGTCCGTATTAGAGAGGTGTCCGTAAGGAGAGGTTCGACTGTACCATGAAATTATTCCGTTTAAGCCGTGAAACCCCGGTAAGATCCACAAAAAAGGCCTGAAAACGGAAGATTCGTAAAATCGTAAAGGATTTTCTGATCACCCGTTCCGAATGGGAAGAAAGGGGTAGCTCTGGAGCTACTCCGAAATTTCCGAACGGAGTTTCCGGGAAATTGCTGTACCATTTGAGTTTTTTCCCAAGAATTCTGGAATTTTTCGCCAAATGGTAAGCACCCTTAGACTTGCCTAGACGATGGCCCAAACTACTTGCCTTGCCGCTAGCAAACCTCCTTGGACACAGAGGTTTTGTTACAATATGCATACAATAGCTAATTGACATTGAGATGATTCACGTGACACTTAAGTTGACTTGCACGATATGTTAAGACATCCGAGTCTCGTGTAGTTTTGTTGTCTTGTGACGCTTGCTGATTGATGAAAACCATTTACTGCCCGACTCCTGAATCAGGCGCGTAGGAGGGGGGTTCGAGGGGTTCGAACGAACCCCCTTTAAAGATCAATAATGGCGGAAAAGTTCCTGTGGTCGAAATACATCAACCAAAGAAAAATAGAGATATAAACCCGTTCTTTAGGCCTTATGTCTTACTCTCAGTAAAAATAAAAATTGTCAAGAAACCTTGGAGATTCAAAATTTTAAGGACGTTTCATTTTTGCGGTAAAACCGCATACCACCGAATAGCTATCAGAACTTGACAGGGTGCGGAACGTGCATTGAACTTTCTTAAACAATTATGCCGTCGAAATGATGTATATAGCTTAAAAAGGTGCTGTAAATATAAAACAAAGTTGTGATTTGCCTAAAATGGGTCTCAAAATGCGGGACATGAGGTTTCTGGGAACCTAGATTTTCAAAAATTTCCGGGGGAGCATGCACCCGGACCCCCCTAGTAACAGCGCCTCCGGCGCTCAGCAAGATTTGGGGCTAAACGAACACCCCTATCGAAACCTTAGCTACGCGCCTGTGAATCCTGTCCTCGATGGTGTCACAAATAGCAGAGTGTCCATCGAAGGGTCTCAGATCGCAGGGTGGCGATAGAAAAATTCTCGCTTCCCTCTCTTCTCGCGAACAGTCAATATAAGTGGACGAGATTGGGGGACTGCCCCAGGGATCGTCAATAATTTAGTTTGATTTTTTCCCTACCTTACGTACGGTGGCTCATATAGGACATCATTACATGTATTTTAAAGCCTGGTTTCCATATCGTTGTATCTGTCGTATCTGTCGTATATGAAAAAAAGTCATACGACAGATACAACTATATGGAAACCTCCCGTACAACCGCTCAATACGACAGAAACGACAGATACAACTTTTTGTACGAGATAGAATGGATTTTATAGCCTGGTTTCCATATCGTTGTATCTGTCGTATCTGTTGTATCTGTCGTATCTGTCGTATCTGTCGTATGAATTTTTTTCGTATAAGCCGGGTTTCCATATCGTTGTATCTGTCGTATCTGTCGTATGAATTTTTTTCATATAAGCCTGGTTTCCATATCGTTGTATCTGTCGTATATGAAAAAAATAAACAAAGAGCCATATCACTCGCGCATTAAATAACCGTGCTTTATTTCTACTGTTTTTGCGCTGTGACAAACAATAAAAAAGATAAATTTCTTAATTAACAGCATAATTTACCATTAAGTACCTAGTTAGATTACATTACTACATGTTGAGCTTTGTGCATTCAAGTCGCTCATTTAAACAGCAGCGAATTGACAGGAACAGGAATGATGTCATCTCGGGAATTCTCTATCCTAGGACAAATGACTGTCAGTTTTGTTAACTTAAATTGGGTATTGTCACGGTAGTTTTGCTGTTTTTAGGCCATAAGTGGCTGAAAATTTAAACGTTACTTAAGTGGACAAGAGACAACATTCCTGACAAACCAAAAAGAGAATACGAAAAGAATTTTAACAGGAAAAACTATCCATATTAAATTTTTGGTGATTTTTAGCAATCCACCGTATGTACACTTAAAAAACAAAATTGGCCAACTTTTTCAAGTTTCAACCATTTCCATCCTCGACATCCTTAGTAGATGCATATGACAAAAATGATTTCATTGCTGCACTAATATAGTTCTTGTTAACGAAACTTAAGCAATATTTTTTGGTTTCCGTCGATGCAAAAGCGTTTCTTAGCCTTTTAGAGTACGGCTCCAATAGCGTGACACTACCCTTTAACATAATTGGAAGCTCCATTAAAAGAGACATCTCAAGAACAAAAAAGAAAAATATGCGTTAGCTGTTGAGATTTGACTTTTGAGAAAGAAAATGTTTGGTGTATTTTTTTTTTTACAACATTTTCGCTGATTAATTCAAAGAAAAAAGTGGCTAACGACCGCATTCTCTTGAGCTAACTTGGACAGCCGCGGGACAAATTGTACGATATTTTTTGGCTGGTTAAAAAGTGACTTCACGGCACGTGAACCTCAGAACCAGTTTACGTGTTTACGAGATCAGAGGCTTGAGTTTAGCTTAGAACACTCGCTACAACTATTAGAATAGCCAGTGATGATTAAATAATACTTAAAAAATACCCACATAATAAATAAACCAAACTTAAACGGAGTGTGACAGGAGAAGCGGACTTTCATTCTGGTTGTAGCCTAGTACTCCCTCAAGATAACTAAAGATAATCGAAGTAAAATTACGAAATAATTAAGTCGTTCGGCTAACTGTGGAGCGTTCACATGCAACGATCGACAGCCCGGCGTTAACCGATACCCCGATTGGAAGAACCAAGCTTGGCCCACCCGTCCTCCAATTTGAACCAATAGAAATTGCTATTAAGAGAGTTCCCAAGACACTTCCTGTTTAAATATTATTAATAGATTTGAGAGCTGGCACTTTCGATTCCTATACATGAGTTCTGCGGCAGCTCTTATACGGCCTTACAGATTATTTTAAAGTTATTACGCCTGTCGTTTTTACTGGTTAAAAGCAATTCGCCGAAAACCGTATTCGTAGGGAATGGCGAGTTCACCTTTGCAGCCAGGTATTTCAGTCTTGCTGGTGTTAATGCGGCCTTTTGACTCTCCAGGCGAACAACATTGTGGTTGACCCCCATTGACATCGTAAATAAGCTGGATGGATCATTGACGCATTCATGGCCTGCCTGTAATTTCTGAAAACAAGGTCGTAAATTTATTAAACAAGTACTTTAACGTAAGTAACCAAAATAACGACAACGACGATGAAAACCACCCCGACGTTGACGATGATAATGACGATTATTGCCGCTGATGATGATGATCTTGATTGCGACGATGTTAGTAATTCTAAGGCAATCCTTTTCCAAATTGCTGAACCAAGGTCCCCCATCCCAGCAGGAATTTTAAAAACTTGACTCCAATGGAATTGCTTTCTTAACCTTTCACTGGAGCACTTTTCAAGCGATGTATATAAAATATAGCTTATCGAAGTGTGTTAACTTACCTGAAAGACAATCTTGCTGTGGTTAAAAACTTTCAGAGAATATTGCATTTGATTGTATGTTATCTGAAAGCACACTTTGCCTTGCTTTAACTTCATTGTCAATACTAAAAGAAAACAATAAAGCACAGCACAGCACAGCTTTAATTTAGTACAATAGGCCTTATCACGGCTTTTAGCCGCCATCTTGACGGGTAGGCAAAACGTAAAGAATTTACAATGTTTGATTGGAGATCCGATGTCAGCTCAGAAAAAATTATGAATTGCAAACTTACGATACAGGGCAAAGGATTATACTGACCCATTATTAAGGACTAATCATCGCTAGACGTTGCCCGGTATCATTTCTAATTTTTCTTTTTTTTTTAAATTTAAATTTAAATTTTTTTATTATTAATAATATTTTATTCTAGGTTACAAGATATGCTTCTTTTTTTTTTTCCTTTTCTAGGTTTGACGGTAAATAATTGAACTTGCGCAAAAGAAGTAACAAACAATAACTTAATGACGTTTAGCTAACGTCGAAACGTCGTTCCTTTTTTAGCAAATTTTTAATTCTTAAAATGATTTTAAGAAATGTTTTATCGCAATTTTTTAAACAATAACTTAGAAAGCAAAAGGAAAAATAAAAAAACAACAACAACAAGCAACAAGAAAACATGACAAATGCATATTAAAAGTATTTAAAAGTATCTTGAAAGGTGTTAATAGTCTTATTTCCGATAGCTATTTCTTTTTGAATGTTCAGTTTTTTTTGCGTAGAAGTGTGAGAAATCTGTCAAAAGAGAGTTTTACGTCGTGTTCTAAGTTTTCGATATATTTTTCTGTAATTTTTTCCCCAGTTTTCCCGCGGACTGAAAACTCCCGCGAAAACAATTACAGACAAATATAAGGGAAAATTGGAAACGCTACCGGGCAACGTCTAGCGAAGATTAGTCCCTAACAATTGGTCAGTATAATCCTTTGCCCTGTGTCTTAAGTTCGCAATTCGTAAATTTTTATGAGCTAACGTTTTACGAATATTATTTGACATCGGATCCCCATACAAATGCTGTGAATTCTCTACGTTTTGCCTACCCGTCAAGATGGCAGCTAAAACCATGATAAGGCCTATACAAAACAATGAAAATACAATTTTTTTTAGGTTCAGCTCAATATAGACAAATGCATAATAACTGTATCACTTAAATATTAATGCGGAACTGACAAAATCATCTAGAATATCATGGAAACTAGTGAATTTGGCCACATTAAATGTTTTAATGCAATCCATCACGATACAATTGAGCAATTTTCGGAAGATTCGAAATTTGCCGTTAAGAAAAAAACTTAGATTTGGCGTTATTGAATTCGGCGTTGGTGAATTTCTTTCATTATTTAGCTGACAAAAGGAAGTGCAGTACATTAAAACTACAAACGTTCTTAGGCAAAAACATGCGAAAAGTTCTGGGCCACAGTCAGCAATATTAAAACGTCCGATGCCAAAATGAGTGCTTTACTCCCCACCCAAGCGATATCAAGGTTTCTTTAGAGACCCGTCTTCCGTCAACACTTCTCTGCATTTGTTCCACTGTGTTTTATAGCTTGGCATAATTACTGGGGGCAGACACTTTGCCCGCGAAGTCTACGACCACACAAATTGACGTAGAAAAATGGAATGTGGCTCTCCCCGGGGTACTGAGTTCCAATTTAAACCAGCGTAGGATCAAGCCATGTCTTATTGTCCATCTGGTTGCAATGTGACAAGTCATCACGTGAACGACTGAAAACGCCTAAACTATGAAAACTGACGCCCAGAAATTGGGGGAAGAGCCAGGTCTACAACCGGAATTTGACGCTATCCCGTAGGGAAACAAAATACAGTTATGTTTGGAGTTTACTTACTAGCGCGGTGGTCGTCCGTATTTGGCTCGCTTGCTGACGCTACACACCACTGTCCGGATGAATGACAACTGTCATTATGAAGTTTCACAAGAGAACCAGGGGGTTCCTTCATTCGTATCCAAGCCTGCAGATTGCAATCGCGATCACCAGACACTTCCGTGGTTTCAGTACCAAAGATAACAGCGAAAACCTTTTTATGCACAGAAAAGCAGATGGTTTTAAATCAGTTTTTGTGTGTTATAATGCGGTTATTACCTGCGAATTAAAGCTGGTTTCCATATGATCGCAGACGATCGCAGACGATCGCGGATCGCAGATCGCAGAACTTTCTGCGATCGTCTGCGATCAAATGGAAAAACACTTCTGCGATCGTTTGCGATCGTCTGCAGCCTTAAGTGAATGGAATAAAGTACTGAATCAACACTAAACAAGATGGGTACCTCTCGATCTGGCGAGTGCATGCAATTATTTTCTCCCGACGTCGAAGGGGGCTGATTTATCATGTTTGGATTTAAATAGTGTCACAGCGACCCAAGATCGCGCCGTGGAATGGTTTTTATGGCGACAACTTGTGTTTCCCTCGAATTGTGATTGCTTCATGAATTGTTGTTGTTGTTGACTAGGAAGCAAAATCTCCTTTCATTGGTTTTGGTTTAACAACTCTGCAATGGCCGTTTTCTAAGGGTACCGCGCAAAATAGCCGGCAACCGGACCAATAAGATTGATGAACGTGACCGACAGTCTCGGCATCTCGCCAATTGGCTAACGGAAGTGTTAACGAGAATTTTTTTCCTGGCCTTCGTTTTTAATCGATCATCTTGCAAATTTAGCAGTTTCATAATCTAAATCTCGTATTGAACATCAACAGCTTCTTTCCAAGTAGACGCTTTCAAAGTCCTTGAAGAACCGTTAGCGGCGTCCATCCGTTATTCGAAGCAGCAACTGAAATTTCGAAAACTAGCGACAGGCGTCTTTTCACGGGATTGATGCCTGCTGAACAATTTTCAATCCAATCAGTGACAATCACTTGTCACCAGCTAGCTATTTAGTTTTGGTGCTTAATACTGCCAGATACTGATCGTTTTTGTTCAGGAAGAAGAGTAAAACCGCCACCAAAGGAGCAATATCACGCAATTTATAGTATTCTTCGAAAATCCCGCAAAGGACACTTTTTGGTTGATTTTAGCGGCATGATAATGGCCAAAATTCCTTTAAAAGCCTGTTGTGATGAAAAGAAAATGTTAATAGACGCTTTGAGTGCCAGATAAGCAATTGAGAAATGAGCGTCGGGCCGACGTTTTCAAGTTTTCTCTTGTAACTGGATTTACTATATTTCTCGAAATTAGTTATTTAGAAACTAGTCGAATGCTAACAACGTGTTAAAAGTTTATCATATTGTTATATCTCCCATGACACTGTCCCTTAAACTACCGTAAACTAAACAAAGGTTACAAACTTTACCTAAGACAGGCAAATAAGCGGTGAGGCATCGGCTACTGAAAGGTTCCTGTTAATAACATGTGTCTCCTCAATAAGTTGTCACCCAAAGGGCAAAGGAAGTCTGTTGAAAACAGGCTATCCGGTGCTAGCGTGCAATTACTGTCCCCTCTTATATATTACCCACTCTGTTCGATTGACGGCCATTTTAGCCACTCAAATTAGTTTGAAAAACCTTAAAGGGGCTCTGTCATGGAATTTTTGCTGCCAAGAACACAGAAATCTCTCTTTATGACCTGGTTACTTGTGCTCAAACCATTCTTTTAAATTTAGGAGGATATCAAAGTTAACGATTTTTTGCAGGAAGTTATCCATAATACACTTTTGGCTATGTCTTCAATATCAGGTGGGAAAATTTGAAAAGTTTAGTCCAAATGTTTCAAAATGCAATCCGTTTCCATCCTTGCCGTGTGTAACAACCGAACGCACTAAATAGTCTCAGTACAGCAACGTGGTCTTCAATAAACAAACTGGATTATTAATTTTGGTTTTCATTGATTTAAAGACTTCTTTTAACATTCTACATTGAGGCCAAAATAGCGTGACAAAATAGCGTGAAAGACGACAAATGTGAGATGTGCCGCAAGATCGAAGACTTTGAACAAACAACCCCGGGGACAAAAAGTTGCATGTGTACCGTTTTGATCACGCCAGAGTATTGCCAAAGAAGCTGCGGAGAATTAGTCACAAAAAGGAGATTGAAAGACTTTAAGGATAGAAAAATCAACTAATAATGCATTTTTCCAAAGTGGGTAACAACCGAACGAACTTAATTTTTTTTTAACTTTTAAAACTTCTTTTTCCCTCTACTCCTTGCGCATTCCTTAAGCCAGGATCCGCTCTTAGTGAGAACACTGCAATTAACTGGAATGTCTCGCATGTTGAAATCATTTCTTACTTATTCTTGAAAATGTTACTCTTACTATAAATTTGCTTGTGCTTTTCCTTTCCAGGCATAGTTTTCGCATTGAAATTGCAATACTTACAGTTAGCACTTTTCTCCGTGTGTTCAACTCTGAAACTGTGACCCCAGTAGTGAATTAGACGGAGAGAGAGAAAGAGAGAGAGAGAGAGAGAGAGAGAGAGAGAGAGAGAGGGAGAAAACGGTTGCAATTTACAGCGAAAGAATGTTTGTGCCATGTACAGTTTCGGCGAGCTCAGTTAAGGAAGACGTTTCACATACAATGTAAAATGTCACAAAAGATGACCGGTGTTGAAAAAACGTTTTTCAGGAAGGCAATTTAGTTGTAAATGCAAAATGAGTTAGACAAATAAGAAGCCGTAAGTTCAACCATACCAATGGGTTTCTGGTCCTCCGCACCACGCATAGCGCTTGGTTGTTTCTTATTATTGCGTCGTAAAAGAACACCTTTTTCGGCAGTAACATTCAGTGGTCTCAACAAAATTGAACTCATGATAACTGAAGCTCAGTGATTGCTCTTAATCGTTTGCTACTTCATTGAAATTAATGACAAGGGATATCCAATCTGATGGACTTTTTTAACAAATGGAGACGTACGCGGCTTTGTACTTACAAACAAAGTGGAGCAAAGCTTGTCCATGGCGTTGCTTTGGTCAGGATCTGCCTTAGTTTCTAAACTTTTTCGTTTACTTTCTGTATGTTGCAGTGAACGAAGATTGCCGCCAAGAAACGCGTTTATATACAATTTCGTCCCACTTATTACGAATAACAGACCATTGTGCAAGCATAACATTTCAATTAACGTTCCATGGTGTTTGGCTGGAAGCCGCCCGCCGAGTATCGGACGCCAATTTCCTATACGGAATCTACGCTCTTCCTGTAGACCAATTCGATACAGTTTCTCCGAATATGAAAGTGTATTTGTTTGACATTCCGAACCAACACCGAGGACGTGATTGCCGTAAAATCACGGTAGCGTAAATGGCCGGGAATTCTTAATAATTTGGTCAACATCCTTCTTGCAGGCATTAAACAGCTTCAGAATCACAAGCAGAATTCAAGCCTTTTTCTTTGAGTAGAAAACTCCCCATATTACGCCCAACAATTAAGAACAAAACGGCTATACTATTAACAGGAGCGTTCATTTCTTCGGTTGTCCGTTTTAAATTAGTGTTGGCCTCCTGCTTCGTGCACAAGAACAAGCTGTTGAACAGGGAATCATCAAACGCAGATCTTGGGTTGATTCCTTTTATTGACATCACTATCATGTATCAGTATTTCATTTCGATCTGAAATCCTTTTGCTAAAGTGTGCATAAGTTTTCCAGTTGTCACTGATTCTTTGCAAGCGTTTCCTCTCGGCCGGTTAAAAATTGCTCAGTCATTCTTGGTTTAGAAACGGATGCAGCAAATTTTAGGAGATAGGTGTAACTTCTTTCTTATCATCAGAGTTATATACTGAACATGTTGTTGTACAGTGACGTGTTATCACTCATTTACCGTAGCGTGGGATTAAATACACCGCTGTTGGTTTTACTGTCTGGAACAACAAAGACTTCTCTAGAAAAATAAACTCCGCTCTCGCAAAAAAGAACAAATATTAGTGAAAACCTTTTGAGGTTTGTATCCGGTGGCCCAGAAGTTAGAATAGCTCTGGAATGACCGATTGTAAATTTTGTAACTGGCGCTGACCGTTGGGAAAATAAACAAAAAAAATTGATGTTTTCGGCCAGGTAATTGAAGATGAGTCTTTAGTAAACACGAAGGGAAGAAGGCCATTTTCTGGATGCTCGAGACAACTTAATAATCATTTCCACTTCTTATCCGAAAGAAAACGCCTTTACTAGTATATTCGCAAATTTTGCTCACTCCCCTGCTAATGTAACGGAAATCATAGGTATTTAGTGTTGAAAGTTTCAATTCAGCCCCTGGAAGTTGTGAAAAACGGGATGAACACAAATCTACTCCCACGTATCCGCGTCGGACTCATATCTTAGGTTTGGCTCGAACATGTACTTGCAGTATTGATCCTTGGTAAGGAAATACTGTCACACTGGAGCACTCAATCCGCAATGAAAATGATCCAGAAAGAAAAAAAACCCTGAAAGTTCTTGCCAAATCAAATATCTGGATACCGAAACTGTTCATCGGTGGGAAGCCAGAGAAATGAGTTCAATTTCACAATTAGTTTTTGCTCCATTAAATATCCTATACCAATTAATTGTAGAACATTTCAGGAGAAGCTACCCTCGCTGTCTTTTGCTGTTCCTTCTCGATTCGATCCGTGTGTGGATACTATACTTACGTCCACTCGCTCCAACTTAAACTGGTTCACGAATTCAGTAGTTTTGCACTTGGGCATTTGGAAAGAACTTAACTGAAGAAGCTGGAGTTGCCACGGGTTGGGTCTTGAGCAACCCATTACACTTCCCTCCGCATGGTATGCAAACTTCAAGTTTGCTTCACGACTCATAAATGCATTGTTAATGAGCGACAATTGCTATTTAGAGCAGATACGGCTGTAATTGCACGTTTTAAGGTCTCTTAGAAGGGAGCAATACTCTCAAGTAGAGATAGACCACTTATTTAAGTCTTTAGTTCTTCCGAATTTTACATATTGCCTTTCTGTGTTTGAATATTATACAACATTTTTTAGATCGTTGTCACAAGCACCGCTTTGTTTTCCCGTTTCTAACAAGAATCTTTTATATAGACAGGACTGTAAGATTTTAAAGGCTATTACTCTGTAGGTAACCATCCGCTAGGCTCGAATTTACCACCGAAAAAGGAGAATAAATATAATCTTCGTAAAGACAGTGTGCTCCCAAAGGTTAATACCGAACGATTTATGACATCTTATGTAAATAGACTGATTTTTAAACACAGGATAATGTAGTTTCTACGTAGTTTTATACCATGCATTTGTAGTTTTTACGGAGGCTCGTTCTGGTCAAAGTGGTGCCATTCCTATTAATTACATTTTTGGAAGACTAATATTGTGTGTGTAATTAATTTTGTATGTTTCTCAAAAAGATTTTTGTTTAACCGCCAAATTAATTTTACCATTCCTATCAATTATATTTTTAGTAGACTAATATTTGTGTTTGTAATTAATTTTGTGTGTGTTTGTAATTAATTTTGTATGTTTCTCAAAATCCGTTTACCTATAACACCTTGCGGTAGTTCTCTACCATGTGCTGCCAAACAAAGTAACAAAATGTTTTAGAAATGCAAAATATTAATTATATCAACGTGTAAAATTAATTCATGCACAGTTAAAAATTATATGCACTAATTTGACCAGAACGGGCCTCCATAAGTTTCACTAGTTTTATTTTTAGGGTAGATTTTTGTTGAGTGTCTAGGTGATTAGATGTAACAAAAGATATGTACTTTTTATTTCTTTTGGCAATAAAGACTATCATTATCACTATCGTCAGGTAAGGACACGGTACAGGTCTGCCCACTGTCTATCAAACAGAAGCCACTTCCAAGAAAATTTAGCGGAACAACCCATACGATAAACAAGTGATAAGTCTTGTTGTAAAATTTGGCAAGCGCAAAGTGGGCTGCGTTTTTCGGGAAGCAAGTGAAAAAGAAATTGCTTTCGGGCTTCACTCAACAGGCAATTTCAAAGCTCCGAGTAACCTCAAGGTGCGGTCTAAGGTGTATCTAGTCACACTATTTTGTGGCGATTTCGTGACTTATTTAATTCAAATATATCTCCGGCATCACCTATCAGGTTAATCTGTTTATGAGGGCTATTTAGATTTTCGGTCCAATCGGTGTTGATAGTAAGATGACTTTGTACGTATTTTCTGCTGAACAGCGTATACTAACTAAAATCGGCTGGATGCACTGAAAACTTGGATATCTACCACGGCACCTATAGGTTTTAATCGATGTTAACCTAGGGTTGGCGCTAACCCTCAGTCGAAGAACTAGCCACAGATTTTCTATTACAAATGAATGATGCAATCACCACCCAAAAGTAATAAACAAGGCACCTTTAACTTCGTAGCAATATTTCGTTCCATTTTAAGGGCAGCCTGTGCGTGAATTGCGACGAAATATATTTATAATGCAGTAAAATGTAAAATTGAATTCACAATCACTAGGTAACCGTAAACCTAATTAATTTCTCGTGTTCGTGGGACGTCGAGGTAATGTCTCGCCCCTTTTCAGTTGTCTAGGTCTTATCTTTCGATTAACTTAACTAATTGGAAAATTGGAAAAGTAAACAAGCGCCATCCTCTTAATAATCCTAATCTACTGTGGTTCTCAAACATATCTCAGGGTGCTCAATGTTTTGAAAAGGGATAAGCAGTAAAATCAAAATAGCTGAAGATCCGAGTGCAAAATTGAAACCGAGAAGGGACCGGAAGAGGTCTGTTTGAGCGTTACTTCCAGGCCATTAGTTCCGGATCCGTACGTCATGTAAACAGGGGATATGTTTTGCCAAGGCGACCTATGGCTGGAGACTCTTAGCAATACCTTGCTTGGTGTTAAGTAGCTTTAACTTGTGTTTTATCTAAGAATCGAACGAGGTTGTAATACGTTCTCGCAAGATTACAGTTTCCGTCTACCGTACTAGCTTGTTTACTTTGACTGGTATCAATTGAACCCAGGATGTCACGTAATGGAAGGAGCAACAGTTCCGGTCTTAGTAGAAGAGAATCTGAACAGCTAAATATTACGTGGGCAAAGAAGCCAAATTAGTTGAATTCTTCTTTAATTTGCTTGGTTAACCGCTAACTCCCTCTGGTTCAATCCATACCATAGTAGGAATTATTTTTTAAAGTTTGTTCAAATCCTATTTACAACACTTGGCAGAAGAAATTCAGTAGTGCAGACATCATTTCTGGAAATGATGGCCGTAATAATCACTTTATTTAAGTCTCAGGTCATCTAGCCGAGCACGAGTCCTCTACTAATTGGGGAGACTACAAATCAACTGAAATCAGAAGAAATTAAATCAAATGTTGGTTTTCGTGGAGAGGGGAAAACCGGAGAACCCGGAGAAAAACCTCTTGAAGCAGAGTAGAGAAACCAACAAACTCAGCCCAAGTACTGAAATACTTTGATTTGTGGCTGGGTGACGGTTTTACTTCCAACAAAACGTGATTGGATCTATAACCGCTTTGGGTTTGGTTTTTACGACACACAGTCGACTGAAAACCGCTCTGTTAACTTGTGGAGCCTTTCCTAAATAGCGTGGGACCCGGTACCCTGCGAGCAGAGGCCCTTCGATCTTCCTAGATAAGTCGGGAAGAGCAAGGGACCTCTGCCAGCCGCCTCGACTTTCTCTGATTTGCCGCTCATCCAACTATCTGGATGAGTCAGACCAGTTTTGAGTAGTCAAACCGGTTTTTCGTTGTTTGCGCACGATCACTCGCGCGTGATCACTATTTTTGTTTCGTTTCCTCAGAAACGAAACGGTATTGTTTTCAGTTCAGGGGTGAACTATTTACATAGTGGAGGTATTAAATATCCAATCAGAGTAAAGTTCGTAATTGCTAATGTAGATACGGCGGAAATTCGCTCATGGCCACAAAATGTGTCGTTCTGGGCGTTTGAGTTGCTGCTTTATTAGAAAATGGGGAATTACGGCTGAAAGTCTCGTCTCTCGTTATTAAAATACACAAGAACACTATAAACTGGACTTGCAATCGCTAGTGATAGTGAAGAGGAAATTTATTTACGAGGTACCGACACCGCCAGAGCACGGGATTTGTCCAGTAATGCGCTATTTTAAGACGATAGAAGCACTTAGTTTTGTTTTTAGTTGAACAGACAAATGGTACTGTTTTCCGTTTCAGAGTGATTTATTGATATATGAATGTTATCAGCTAGGAACTCTTGTAATTCACAAGGTAAACTTGTTGAAAGTAAATTTCGTGTCACGGAAACAAAAGGACCTTAAAACGTCATACAGATAGAAATAATTGGCGACTTAAATGGTTCTAGCTCAGACTGAAAAGATATATTCTAGGTAGCTGGCGGTCGAAAAAAACCGAAACATCGAACATTGCTGAATTATTTATTTCCTTGCGATAAAGATCACAACTACGACGAGATAATTTTGGCCAAATAGAACACTTGTCAGGAAAACAATCCCGCCCCTTTTCTGTGGCTGTTTACGGGAAAAGAACGGGGAGACGATTACACATGGTTACAACATATTGTTGAGGGTAAGTAATTCATGATATTGAATTCAATTAACGTTGGTATATAACAAAATAGGTGCAATATGGCTTTGTTATAAGATTTTCTTGGTATCGTAGGTGTCGACATTCTCCGCCGCAAAAATACACAGAAGTGGAAAAATTCAGCTTCATATGCTTCAGTCTATTTAGCGTCACACACAATAGTTAAAAACATTTGTATTTTGAGGTACCGAAGCATTTCAGGAGCTGCTTTCCAGGAAAAAACCAATCGCCTTTGCATTTCAGCCTCATAATATTCAGGCAAAAGTGGAGGAATGATTCAATACGCAATCAAAACATAAAGTGCGGCATCCATTCGAATCATGGGCCGCGTTACACAGAAATGGAATAATTAAGCGTCATATGCTTTTGTCTCTTTCTTAACTTTATTTAGCCTCACATAAAACACTTTGCTTTGAATTTATTTACAGTGTTAAAAATGGGTTTCCGCTTCCGGGGCATTTCAGATGTTGCGAAAACAAAATACCGTTTTGAAAAACGTTGTCATTCATGTTTCATTTCATGCATCTGAAACATGAAGAGCAACTCTCGTTGTGTAAGTCAAACGTGCAGAACCGTGGCCTCAACGCGCAAAGCCGAGTGCTCATTGCCGGGGAGAGGGGGGGGGAGGGATGACTCCCGGAAAATAATCTGTGATTTAGGACCTAACCAAAATTTTGTTGGCCTATTTAATCTGACACTTAGATCAATACTTTGTTGCAGAGCTGCCCGCTTTCCAAGTTCAGACTGATATTACGTAACGCCAGGCTTATGTTTTCAGTTCCCCTGGGTATCAGACTATTCTTTTCCATTTTCCAGGCAGATAGATCTAAAAACTCGATTTCCGCCGCTCTCTCGTGTCCGTTTTTTAGTAAGTTTTAGTTGCTCCGTCTTATAAGGATTCCGTCTTATGAAGGGAAGAACAGTGGTGGCATAAAAAGCCCAAAACAGCGAAAATACCGAAAAAGCACAACGGACACCCAAGAGGTGAGTTTGTTTTAGTCATCTTACTAAAAAAACGTGGATATTTTAAAGTATTTAGGGTTGTAAATCAACGATATTTTATTCTCCATACAACGTCTTATAAAGCGCTCAAATTCTCAGCGGTTTTCGTGTAACCTAACACCGCGTAAGATGATAGGTCACGTTTCAACTCGCACAGCCGTGACGCCTTATGAATAAATAGATAATTTTTTTTAAGAATTCCTCCTCAACTTTTATTACATATTCATTCAATTAAAATATAAAAATTTTGAATACAGAACAAATAGATAATTAATTCTTCGCTTTCTCTAAACGTGAGCTTGGGACGCCTGTGGTTCACGTGGGTATTTTTCCTCCGCCACGGCGAAAGCTACGAATTTTGTTTTATACATAAACATACGGCATTTGAAAAGTCTAAACTATCTTGAGTGTGTGAGGAAATCCTTTTTTTGTTTCAGTTACAGCGTGTCTTTCAGAGAGATTTTCGCAAAAATGTCGAATGTTTATTTCAGTTTGGCGGATACTGGTCACGCTTGACTGACGCTCGGTTACCTTTGAACTTAACGCACGCTCAACAGGAAAAGTCGAGGCGGCTGGCAGAGGTCCCTTCCTCTTCCCGACTTATCTAGGAAGATCGAAGGGCCTCTGCTCGCAGGGTAGGGACCCGGCAGATGTCAAACGTAATCTTGTTTCAGTGGTTATGTCCTAAATAAACTATGCAATTCGGTGCGGATGTGTTTAGTAGTTCCGTGAACCACTTTACGGAACTTGTATGTTGTTGTTGGCCATGCTCTTGAAATAAGGCACACAAACAAATTAGTGGTGTTTAGTTAGCGATCAATAGCTGACTTAAGCTTCCCAATCAATTTTCCTGTCGCCAAGAAAGACGTCGCCGCGCGAGCGGAAGAGGCCCTCGGTCAGTTAATTAATGACTGATGTTGTAGCGGGTACAATTTTCCATGAGTGCGACCAGTACACATCGACCAGTGACAATTTTAGTTTAAACGTTGGAGGAATTTAAATTTGTTGTAAATATTTTGCGTACACCTGTCCAGTAAATGTGTTTCACATTCTTCTTCCTTTCTTCTAACTTTGCACAAAGGATGCAAAGTCAGTCGATTCAAGATGGGGATTGTGCGTGGGTTGGAAAACTCCGTTTTAATTCAACTCCAAGTTTAGTTAAGGTTCAATTTCCGCAAACGGGTGTATGGAAGAACTCGATTGCACGAAAATTCAGGTAGCGTTTTCCACGAGGAAGAAACCGAGAAGGCCTTATTAAATGAAACGGACTTAACGCTATTGCAAATAATGACCACCCTCAAGTTTTGGA
>BLFK01000742.1:894056-924056 GCA_014634185.1 Astreopora myriophthalma
TTAATGCGTTGTCCTTTTCAGTTACATTGTAAATATTATAATTCCTCAAAATGTTTCCTTCCTCGCCAACACCGCAGAAAATAAACCGTCGAAAGGAAAGCGGTGCCCATGAGTAGCTGGACCGCATTCAGAAAGTGTCGTGTCCCGCCCTATTTGATTCTTTAATGCTCTCTTATTTGCCTTATATGGGATGGCACAACTATAAAAGGAACTGCTTCTTTCTCTTGATTTGATATCACACATTAACTGCTGCTGAACCGAGGCCGAGCAACTCTACCGGAGGCAGAGTCTTATTTAAGGGCAGAAATGGACAGACTTTTCCTCAATTTGATCGTAAGTGCAAATCATCGGTCCAGTCTCGCACTAAATGCCGATCATCTTTTGTTAGGAAATGAATGAAAAAATGATGCCAATTTATTTCTTTGCTGTGTTACAAGAGTGAAAACATGGCTTATTTAGGGGCAATCGTTATGTTATCAGTAGAATTGTTACGAAAACTGCGAGTAGTTAAGCTCCGTAAATTAGGCCATGCACCCGCCCATTGAGTTTTCATCTAGTCTGTTTTTCCTTCGGGTTTGTTTGCTTATCTTCATTTTTGGTTTAGCACTCGTGGCCGTTGCTCGTGCGCAGTTAGTTGAAAAAAAAAAAATCCCTGTCGGTATTAGTGAAACTTGTCAGTCTTTTCGGTCAGTGTTGTCATCACAGTGTGCATGACCGCTTTCGTTTTTGGTAAGTTTTTTTAGGAAACTTAGATTGCAGCTGCTGTCTTTTCACACGATTTGAACTGAATAGTTTCACTGCATGAAAACTGGTCGAAAATGGGATAAGACCTCACAGTAACTACTTAAATTGTACACAAATACAAGCAACAAGTACAAAGCCCAAAAGAAGCATGCGTGAGGAAATCTTGAACTGATAAAGACAGGGTTCATAAAAGCTCTCAGTGTAAGGCGCCGAGCCGTGATTTTATCAATAACGTATTCTATACGTCGAAATTGTCAGGATTTGTGATACATAGCTGACTAAAAATGAAGCAAATTATCCTAAATAGATCGGAACAGGTCCTTTGAGGCATGCCCCGATCTTCGTTGACTTGGTTTACCGCGGCCTGCATTCTCAAACACTGATATCACTCGTTTGTGTCTTTACTTGTCACGAACGACGTTGCAAGTTGAAAGAGAGGTCTTGCTTGAGGAAGTTAATACAGCCTGTTTCACCCACGTTAAATTACGACAGCTGGAAGATGACCGATGGAGCACTTTACTTGATACGCAGTTTCGGAAGTTGCCCCTACGAAGAATCGTGGTTCGTTTTTTTGAAGACTTCTATTGAAGTAAAATTTCGTAAGCCTTAGAACTCCCTGAAAAGGAAAGAGCATTTCTAAATCGCACATGTAGTTTACTGTCTAATCATTTCTAATGTCTGCAGATATCCTTGATAGGGAACACGGAGAGCAACTTCAATCGAACGCCAGAGGAAGTTGATCCAACGAAAAATTGTGGTTCGGCTTTCTGACACCACATGAGTATGGTTTCTCAAGGATTCTTCGCAAGAAAAGAAAAGTAGCACACGTGCTTTAGTATCAGTCCGGCTTTCCCATCCAGATATTGTTATAGAGAACAGGGAAAACATGTATAAAATCGAAAGGATTATTAGATGAAATAACTTTTTCCTGGTACACTTTGGAAATGGAAAATGGAGACCTTAGAGCCCTCAACCCAGAGACTTTTATGGACAAGTTACGTTCGATGCAATGGGAAATCTCGAACACCTCGGCAATGGGATCAGGTTTTTATCCATATAAGAAGTTTTGAGGTTTTTGAAGCGAAGCTGAATCCACTTGATGCTTCCTCTTTAATTGCATTAAAAGTGGCAGTACATACTGTCTTAACGTTTTACCACGATAAGAGAGATTTTAGTAATGCATCGAAGTGATGTTGACAAAAGGAAGGTTATCTTTGTTTTTTACTTTAATTTTATTCACTCTCTATTTCTCAAAACAGGCTAGTGGCAAAGCACTTTTAATTAATATTTTAAACCATTGTGTCTCTCAAACCATCTCTGCCTCGGCTAATTGCCTCAAATAATTTCACGTAATCTATGATTACTACTAGTTAATATTTTAAACCATTGTGTCTCTCAAACCATCTCTGCCTCGGCTAATTGCCTCAAATCATTTCACGTAAACTAAATGACCGCGCCAACGTTATAATGTGGGCGTTAGGAGATCTTAGTGAATAGTGAGTGGCCTGGCGCTGCGAATTGATTTCCGCTACTTTGTCCGGTCAAGAATAAAAGGATTGAATCAATTACGTGGGATGCCACAGGCATACCATGTATAAAAAATTCGGGCGCGTGCCGTTTTTTTTTCATTGTGGTCTCATTCGGTAATTAGCCACGTGTTTGTGCTTCTCACTGAAGTTAAGCCCTGTTGGCTCGGGTTACTACTTGGATGGGTGACCATGCATAATATCCGTGTTGTTGACTTGTTTTTCTTCTTTTTGTTTTCTTCTTCTTGTTTGCGAAATAGTACAAGCAACACAGCCGGCAATACCGTTTGTTGATGCTGTACTGAATGTTGACATAAACATATCTATTTATTTCTGTTTATTTGTTCGTATAAACGCTGACTGTTGACAGCCATTCGTCGATCAACGCATCCCACGTGAACGCCTCCAGGCGTCTTCTTAGTTATAACTCCAGTCTTCTCTAGAAAAGAAGAAGACATCTGTAATGCAAAAGTCCACATTCGTTGGTTTCTGATTAAAAAGCAAACTGTTAAATTCCAATTACCTGAAAGCTCTTTGAACTTGAAATATTAACATTGTTTCTTTTGTGTGAAAGGTTTTCACGGTGGTCTATGTAAGTCCGTTAGCAGGCATGCGGCGTTGCAATCTGCAGTCGATTAGCCGAGAAAATGACCGCGGTGGATCCCTCGTCAAAATTCATAATTGTAGTCACACCACAGGGCAGTGCAGAGCTTCAGCCAATACCCCCGATCCCTTTAACCAAAGAGCCAGTAAGTAATCTAAATTTAAATTGAAATGTTTTTTTTTTGTTATGTGGCGAGTCGTCCACACGAATAAATTAATTTATCCAGGAGCAAAAAGGAGCCCGGCAACGTGGTCGAGTGGCAAGAGCGCTATACTTGCAATTGAAATCAGGAGGTCCAGCCGGGCACAAGTTGCACTCTGACTACCAGCTGGCATTGATCTCGATAGGCCCTGGTTCAACTCCACGGCTTGGCTTGTAAATAGCCATTTGGTCTGCCTCCTGGCAGTTTGGATTCTTAACTCTGTTGTGTTGGTTTGTACTAATTCTTTAGGGGAATGATCAATGAAGTATTTAATAATTATAATCAGCTTTCTCTTGTGACAGTTTGCGTTTGCGGTTAATTAAAATTTGCGTAATTTTCTTAAGCCCACGATAAAAAAAAAAACAACAACAACAAAAAAAAAAAACTGAAAGTAGATTTATTGAAAAGAAATAGCAGTTCCGTTAAGTAAAACAAACGTAAGAGAAGCCGCAGTCAACCTCGCCTTAGAGCATACTTTTGTCCGCCCCAACCGGAACTTGAAATGACCTTATTGGATAAGCATTTTCAGAATATCTCTTCCGTAAAAATCCGCTTGTTAATCAGGGGCCGACTAGAGGAAGTAATAAGCTAGAGCCAAATGAAAAGCATTGTTATTCCATTGTATTCTATTGGGATTGTTTTCGATCTTGATTTGATGCCAGATCTCGTATGTTCACTTCATTTCCTATCTTGTTTTCTTGAAGTATTAGACATGAGGATTAACAACAGTGGAATGGTTTGCTTTGAAGTTACTCGCAACCGAGTTAATTATTCTCTGAAAGTTATTAACCCGGAAGAAATAGTCTTTGAGGTGAGTTCAAAGATTTATATTTTCTTAACTTGATTTTGACACCACTTGAGGATCCATTACCGAACAGACGCATAGCTATGAAATGCATAATTTTTTTGAAAATTTTCACTTCTGTTTCAGAAACTGCCTAATGGCATTCGTTGTACAGAGTTCATTGCAAATCTCTTCAAATTGAAGAAGGCTAGCACCAATGCTCTTCAACTGATTAGTCAAAAGCCGGGACAAACAACACTTGGAAAATATTTGGCCGCTAAGACGAACTCTCCCGTCACTCCAGTTCCAGGGACTTTGTTTTTAACAAGCAACTCAAGCGAGAGGCAGAATCAATTCCGGATAACATGTCGAAACTAACATCCCGCAGAAATGATGTAGCAAATATTGGGATTCAACCCATGTAACAATTTTATTGGTATTTATAATTATTAAAGTAAAGCCCGAGTACAAATTATTATTGTTTTTTTCGCAAAAGTTACAGCCGTTTTTAGCGTTACGTGCACAGCGACCATCTTTCGACTGCTTAGTGACCAAAAGTTACTAAGCCTGGTTACCGAGCATGTCGAAAGATGGACGTCGAAAGACAGTCGCTGTGCACGTAACACTGACAACGGCTGTAAATCTGAACATCATAAAACATATATTTTGTCTTTTCTCCTTGAGATTTCACTCCGAATGGGCCGTACAAGTTGTTATTCGATCAAACTGATTGCAGCCATTTTTCCCGCGGCCGAGCTTGTGTGAGGCGTGGGCCTATTCCTGAGTTGACATCATGAACTACTTTGTATTCCAGTGTCATTGCAATGCGAAGCCGTCGTTTATAAATTAATTCAAGGCCTTAATTTCAAGGCCTTACCCTGAGACAGAAGGAAAAGAAAAAGGAAAAGAAAAAGGAAAAGAAAAAGAAAAAGAAAAAGAAAATGTAATTGAAATGTAATGTTTTTTTTAATATGAAAACAAGGAAACTGTAATCTCCACCGTTTCCTCTTTCAAACACGGGACAGGAGCAGCTTGGCATCAACAGTAGCAGTATGACGGTCAAGTATTACTGGTAGAGTGCACGCGATTCTCTCAATTAAAATCAAGTGACTGAGAAATTCAATAAATCTGAAGCACTCAGGTCACAACGACACTGATTCATATCCATAGCGTGAGTGAGGCAAAACAGCAGCGTCCTGAGCTGAACTCTCTGCCTCCAGAAACCAAGAAAACAACAAATTATATTTTGGCCCGGCAGAGACATCAGGATTAGAAACATGGAGGTCGATAACACATCTGAGCTCACGTGACTTGAAATTACTGCACGGCGGGTATTATCTGCGCAGGTCTTTCTTTCGATTTGAATCATGGCAAGGCGCCAAAACTCGACTCGCGGTTTATCTAATTTAATTTGTCACTGTTTTGCTCATACATGTAGTGATCTGGGAAAGATCAATCTGTGAGAGTTTTGCGGGCAACAAATTAAACTCCCGATGTGTTTTTTTCCTTGTTTTTCAGTTTCAAAATAGAAAAGAAAATCACATATTTCATTATTAGCTAGAACCGAGGCAAAACAAAAGTGCCTGTAGTGTTTGAAAAGATCGCGTGCCGAGTGGGAATATATTCTAGTGGTGATGGCGTGTGTTGAGTTACATTCTTATCGTGACGATGTTTGAACTAAAGGCGTGGTGAGCATTTTCACGCGAACCAATGGCCCTTGTTGTTCATAACTGTGGTTTTCTTAAGTGGATGCATTCCACTGAAATCACAATCAGACCAAGATGGAGAGAAGTATTCTTTAGGAAAGGAGTTTGAAGGAGTGAAGCCTTCCCGAATATCTGTATTTGATTCCGCTTTACACTTACTCGAGACCGCTACTCGTTGGCCTGTGCTTTTCGCTCGTCCACAAGTTTGTCGTAACAACAAAGAATTAGTCGTTTCTTTTACCCAGTAAGGCTGCATCACTTTCTAGAAAAATATCATTCTCACTATTTACAAGGCTGAATACTTAACATTTCATTTCCGTTTCAAAGAATGAATCTTACGCTAATTCTTTTTAAATTCTCCGGACTCGTGAGACAAGTTCAAGTATGAAAGGCTTGAGGTTTCCGGTTGCCTTATAGCTTTTCCTTTGCTTTGGACAACTATAACTGAGACAGATAGGGTTTGAATCACCTGTGAGAATTAATCCCTTGATCAAATTATGCCAAGATGATGTCCGCAGGTCTCTTTTTGTCCATACCCATCGACGGCACACAGGACCCCAATAAGCCACTGTAATCACGTGCACCGGACTGGACTTTCACCCGCACGCGACAAAACAGTGATTAGCAAGAAACCGCGAAGATAGCGTCACCAAAAGATTAAAAGTTCAATTCAGTGGCTTTGTATGCTAAAATCGTCTTTTCCTTGAGGCATGCATACCTCTGAGATGCGTATTCAAAACCTGCTACTATCCCTTTTGTACTTGCAATGACTATTCGTTTGTCTCACTTAAAGAGATCTAGTTGTAATTTTGTTGTGCATTTTGTAATAAACTATCTTAATAATGCCGATGATCAGCTGTCGAGCTTTTAATAGATTTACGTGCGACTTTTAAATCCATCATAGTCAGCGATAAGCCCAATTGACAACTTCGTAATTTTTGTATTTGACCTTGTTGACGCAGAAATTAAACAGTGCCTGACCATTTCATAAGAACACCGTCTAGAGGGTGGTTAGCGCGATCATTTGTGGAAGGCCCTCTATTGGAACGGTATAAATCTCACTGCCAAGCCACAAGTGCTTGAAATTTGCGTGGGTTGAAGAACTGATCTCAAGTCTTCTAAGTGCCGGGATAGAGCCGATCTAATAAAAGAGACACTAAGATCAGCAACTTGCTTGAATACCACATTGAAGCTTCTCTGTATGACAACGGCTGGAACTTCAATGGCTTACTTCAAGCAAAAGGTACGTTTATACAGCTAGCTTGAGTGCTCACTGCAAATTTAAGATTTAAAGAGACACAAACACAAACATGAATGTTTGAGACACAAACATGAATGTTTAAAGCGAACACTAGTGCCAACGCCCAAAGAACTCCCTCCTTTGCTCTGACGAAGGTTAAGGCTCCCTGACGTCAATTCTTGCATCTCTTTACCATAGACAATTCAGTCAGCGTTACCTAGCACAGCTGATGCCAAATTAATTTTTTATCTTCCTCTCTATCTTCTAACTCTGCATCAGCATAGTGTCTCTAGAAATTGACTAACCTCTTAGCTTATTAAAGAACCAGCAAATAACTTACAGTACAAAAGTACAAATTTCATCGCTAGACTGAGGGGTTATATTGCGTTATGTTGTGAGCCGATATCCAGGGGTAAACGGCGAGAAGAATTGCTGGGTAATACCTGCTTACTAGCTGTTGTTATCTCTCGACGATATATGGCATACAAGTCACATGTTAAAATCAATGTCAGGAGCAGCACTGAATCTTTTACGTACATGACCAGCTCCCATGCTCCCACGAATTTGTACAAATGAGTTCCCTACTCCAAGGGACGGTAAATTAAGACGGTATGTTACACGGCGAAATGTTTCGTGCAACTTGTCTCGCAATTGCGTTGCGGTACATGTTGAACGAAAAATTGCACACTCACGAACAGCGCCTTTATACCTCTTATATATACCAAGAGAACTTCTGTCCCACGAAACGCTGCGGTCATGAAGGAGAATTTTGGTGAGGCCTATAAGGGGACCCGGGTGACTGACTTTATAACTTCCCAATCGTCAGGCTATCAAAAAGCTTAAGCCTTGTAATGCCTTGTAATGCCGGTGTTCTTTGTGATGCAGTTTAACAAATTAGCGAATCATTAAGGCAACCGTTATATCGGTTATGTCCACATGATATCAGTTGCTAAATTGTCTTTAAAACTAAAGTTTCTTTCTTGTAAGATACAACAGTATAGGATAGAATTTCCCTGAGTGTACGCTTCCCAGTAAACTGCACCAGCAAAACTCCCTGAATTAACTGTGGTATAAGACACTCTTAGCACACTGCAAAACTATTTTGAAACTGAATCGAAATGCCTGTTAGCTTAATTGGCGAATCATGTTGGGAGAAAAAAACATTGGCTAATATGAAATTTTGAGTCGGTGATATCTAAAAAGAAAGAAAACGTTCTTAATATTTTAATTTGATTCAGCAAGGTCAGTAGTTACCAATTCATACATTTATTTGAATACTTTCAACTCATCTATTTGTCTCAGTTATCGCTTCTTTAGCATGCGTCAGCATTAAATGTAGGCAAGAACGATACGTCATGGGCCCTGTCTTACGCAACACCTTAAACAAATTTTATGGAACCTTGAAACAGTCAAAAGCTGTTCTTGAAGAGTAGGGCGGTACTCTCCTGCCTGTTGACTACGGAGCTTACGCAGCGACGACGTCGACGGCAAAGCAAATAGCATAAGACAATGGTTTGTGAACAAAAACAATAGCTATGCACGCTCTGTACTTTATGCAAGGTCTGCTCACTCTGCACGTGCATTTATTTTTACATTTGTGTGGAGGACACTGATTTCTGTGGAGGACGTGAACACAAGACGATTAATTTTTGGTTCTCTCTCTCTCTCTCTCTCTCTCAACACTTGTAGCCAGTCCATGCCAGTGTAGTACCCAGGCTGTTAGCACACATTTTAATGCGGTGCGACTTGAACTAATTACTTCGTGATACCACCGAACTTACAACGCATTTTTTAATCACCAGAAATCCTCGTAGACGTCGTCGTCCTAGATAAGTAAGCTCTCTTGATTGCTTTAGATACGGTGGCGCCTGTTACATTCCTCACTGATTGTAAACTGCATTGAAGTCTGGTCAAAGTCCTTTAGACAGTGTGGTATATTGGTCCTCATATAACAGCGCATCATATAATGCGCCCCTCTCTATTTGCTAAATTATATCTCGTGTACTTGTACCGAGCATCAGTAAACTTTTCAGTGTTTTTTGTTACATATGATCTATTTCGAGTGGCGCCTTTTCTTATCTTTTATGAAAAAAGTCAAGGTGAGCGGTGGCGACAATCAGATTTGAGTGAATGTGAAGGTATTCACTACTGAAATTCTATATGAAATTCTTTATTAAAGAGATTCTTTTTTACAAAGCATTTTGAAACTGAAAAACAAAAACCCAAACAAAATGAACGTTATTTACCTATCATGCGATTTAGTAAGCAAACAAGCAAAAAACCGAACAACAACAGTACCAAATCCACCACCAACAACAACAACAACAACAACAACAACAACAACGAGTAATTACACTAGGGAAAACGGATCAAAGAGAATCGCAGCGATTCACATTAAAAGGTGACCTCCTAACCGCTTATAGGTATATATGATAAGTTTAGGAATCACAAAAGTGTCACTTTGCGGTATGTCCTGACTTCAGCAAGCATGCACCCTGCTCGTGGGCCAAAGCTCTTGTTCCTAGCTGGCGTGTGAAAACTTAACCTTTTAATAAAAACATAATCATCGCTGTTACGAAAAAGAGGCCTTTAAAAGGGCAAAACGGTCAGTGCTCAACTTGGATAAAGTAATCATTTATTGCTAGTTGAATGAAATTTCGAAGAACGAATGCTCATAACAAAAAAAAATGTTTTCTAAGAGACCCTAAGGACGAAGTGGGAAATGTGTTCAATTATGCGCACGCGCAATGGAATCAACTGAGACTAATTCGATACTTTTCCAGTAACACTGGCATTTGGAAAGTAACAAAACTGATGAAATACGTAGTCTAAGCGTGGTAAACAAGCGGCGTCATTATCTTTGGATCTTCTCTTATTTGATCAACGTGACATAAGCTTATGATTGATCCCATGTCCACCGGATGGACACGCGATTTTCAAAATAGAGTCACCGGTAAGCTTCATCACAATTTATAGAGTTTACTTAGGCATCCGGTCCTACTCCTGCGGCTCGTGTTGTCTACATTTCCCTCGTGTTCTCAAATGCCCATCGTGTTTTATCACAGTGTAATACACGGCTTAGGCTTCTTTATTTGTTAAATGGATACTTGCGCAATATAAATACTGAACTTGCGGACTTTGTGGTCTCATTTCCAGAGGTACAAATAATGCCCTTTTACAGCTCCCCTGCCATTTAAAATTATTTTCAATTCCTTTTCCCTGTTACACGTCAACTAAAACTACCCTACTAAAAGTATTTGGCTCCGATATGACGCGAATGTATGATCCGTACGGCCCCGCGCGCACTTTTATTTTTAAACCACGTATGAGGGCCGTATGCATTAGCACGCTGCGGGGCCAGAAAAAGCGGCACGGCGCTGTTAGGAACACTTGCGACTCCATGTGATATGATTTTAGGAGATTTGTCGCGGCTAACCATGTAAGTTAATTTACAATCAGAAAAGTAAATACCCAAAACATATTAGATACATTTTCGGTGAAAATTTGTCGCTTGTGTGCCCAAACCTCAGCTTCAGAGTGCTCATTTAGAGTCTTAAGAGGCCATCTCATAAAATACTTATTTGCTGAGTCATATCAGGCCGGACGGGAAAATATCTGGCTCTCGTCCTCGCTGCGCTCGGTCGGCACGCCGTAACCTCTAGCCAAATATTTTCCCGTCCGGCCCTCCCACACAGTCAATACGTAAAGTAGATATTATTTCAACATAACCACTATTTCTGATAGTTTTGAAAGATCATCAACGCTTTGTCCAGTTCGAGAGCTTGCTTCGAACAGCCGCAATTCAAAGTGGGTTTTTGTAGGCCACTAAAACACAAAACTGAATCGACGGAGTCAAAATAATCCCCAACGACCGCAAACGCGAAGCTCTAGTAGTAAAGTTACTCAATACAAGCCTCCGTGAAGTACTTCATTCCGTCAGACGTAACTACCAAGTGTGACTTTTTGGTGTTCGCGAGGGCAAATCATCAAACCCTTCCATCTCCTGCAAAAGCGCCGTCAAATATTTATCACCTGCGCACAAACCGGGCAGAATTGAGGTTTCTAGCAAACACCGAGGGCCGTAATTTTAGACGAGGGCTCTAGTTCCGGCTGCTCTCGTTAAAAGCCTATTACTAAACAAAACATTCCCATCACCTACTGTCCAAATAAGCATCCCACCTAAGCGCCTTTCGGCATCCTGTTTCTTAAGTGTTTGTGCAAATGTTATTTTAAGAGAAAGTGTCCCGAATATTTTTATACGACAAATTTGATGTCACCCTATATTTACACCGAAGGCTAAGCTAATTAACCTCGTTTAATTGGCCTTCCTCTAAAATGACATGTCAAGTAAGTGTTGTTATTAGGAAACTAAGTACTTCCTGGAACTTGCAGTCACGCATAGCGCACCATCCGTTAATATGAATAAATTTTCGGGTAGGTTTCAGCTGGTTTCAGGGCCTGATCGCATCGTCCTTGTGCATCGCTTGCATCGATAAACAATAAAGTTTTGTAACTTGCATGCAATGCATGTTTTACGTACTTTCATCCAATGACTTTAGCCTTGTGTGTCTCGCGCTTTTCCTTCCTGAAGGCGAGTGAGAAAAATCTGACGGCATGGCTGCTTGAGAATATGTTCACGCGCTTCTCCGCAAAACGTTCATCCAAGTTCTGAGAACTCCTTTTGCGCATGCCGCTTATAATTCGCACATTCTTTTTTCTTTAAGTGAGTAGAAGAGGCAAACGGCACGTTAGAAAACTTGACGGTCAACCTGAATTGACTAATGTCGGACATTCTTTGGATAATTAGTACAGGCAATGGGACTACGTGCTGTTCAATTAGGAATAATTGGATGGAAAAAAATTCCGAGGACAACCAAAATTGGAAGAGGTCGCAAACCGAGTGCTAGTACAATTTGGGTGTCAGAGGAATGTTTTGGAATCCATTTATTTCCTAATTGGACAGGCATTAATCCTCTTACAAATTAATTATATTGCTAGCCCTGAGCACTGTCGCCTCCCTCGGAGGCCAAAGTGCTTACCGACATTTTTTTTAAATATTAAGTTTAAAATGACCAATGATTGACATTTTTAAAGTTCACATTGACCAACTGCACTGATTAAGCACTGATCCATGGATGTTAAAGCGCCAGCCGAATTCCACTTCGTGTACTTCACGAGAAGCATTTGGCTTTCTTGCTTCCGCCTGAACTTGCAAATTCACCATCCCGCAGAATAGCCTTAATTCTACGACACTTACGTACAATCAGCGCTCTAACGAGCACTATTCGGTGACTGACAGATTTTCTGCTTCGTTTTAGTCATCATCCTTTTATTTTACAATTTCAACAGTCGCTCCGCTTCGCTTTTCATTACTATGCTTGTTCAAAATCTTCAGCCAAGCTTCTGTGCTCTTTCAAGTGTTTTGCTCCTTGCTTTAGGAAGGGCTTCTTCCGGCAACGACAAGATGCCGGCATTTTTCACTGCCTTTGTGACATTATGTGATGATGCGATGCTTTGTGCTGATTGGCTGGTTTTTATCATCTATTGTCTATCCTTGCATTTGAGTGAGTGAGTGAGTGAGTGAGTGAACGAGTGAGTGAGTGAGTGAGTCAGACAGTCAGTCAGATATTGCTGGAGACGACACTGCGCCTGGCCAGGTGGCAACCAGCCACTTTAGATCCGAGGACCGTCTTTTGAATGGTTACTGATCTTGTCCGCGGATCAATCTGTTCCAGGTTGCCTTCCAATCTTCTGGGGATGGTTCCTAATGCTCCGAATGACATCTGGGATTACTTTCACCCACCTCAGTTTCCATAAGGTCTAAATCGCCAGGTTACGGGATTTTTCAATCTTTTCATCTTCCTTGCTTTCCACCCCACTGTCCCCAGGGCATGCAACATCAATGATCTGGCAAACTAACTTGTTGTTATGCACAATGACAATATCTGGACGATTATGTTGTAGATGTTTATCCGTTTGCACTGTGAAGTCCCACGGAACTTTAGATCTTCATTTCCGTGAAACTCTCCGGGACTATACGTGATCATACCACTTCTCTCCACAATGTAACCCATTTTGATTACATATGTCCCAGTGCAGATCGGCTAGTAACCGCACCAAGCCTCCGTTTGTATTCGGTGTTAGCAAGTTTGGGGTATTCACTGTGCAAATAGTCCCTCCTCTTTCTGTCTACACAGGCAGCATGATCGACATCCTGAGTATTGTCAATATGTGTTTTCAAAGCATTCGCTCTCAAGGACTGTGTTTGAGCAGCCATAGTCAATCCGTCATTTTCCTTTTAGGGACGCATTTGTAAGCCATTGTCAGCTGGAAACAGCAGCAACCTGCTCGGTTTGCCTGAAGAACTTTCATGTAATGCCTTTTCTCTCAGCTCTTTGGATCTTTCCTCAAATTTTCCTTTCTTATATCCAGGAGTGTGGGAAACTGAACTATCGTATAGTTTTTGATAATCAATCCCGCCGCCCGCATTGCAAGGCTTTTCTTATGCATTTTACCAAGTCTTCTTTCGGTCAGGGCGCGGCTTTCAGAGCTCGAAGTTCGGTGACTTCAACGTCTTTTTTGACTTTCCCGCTTCTGATCCGTGCCGCTTTTGCCTTAATTGAGCACTCATAAAACGGAGCAATGGCGAAATTGTAGTCGATCGCGAAGATATCAGCGACGGAACAAAAACAAACAAACAAACAAACAAACAAAAAAAACAAATCACATTTTCATTCATTCAACAACAACATTAACTACATTCTCAACTTTAATCCTATCTGGTGGTAACCGGTTATTATGGCGCTAAGGCGTTTTTGAGAGATGGACATCAACCGGAAAAGGGCTTTTCGTATCCTTGTGCAATGGTTTCGCCAAAAATTTTCTAACAAATCGCCTCTATACGGGTAAAGACACAGAGCAGTATGTGGCTGCGTCAATGCAATTGAAAGGGAAAACGCTCAACTTCCGGTTGCTTGCCGTCCCTAAAAAACATCTGTGCTTAAGCCCCTAAAAACGCTTAGTGACCGCGCAACCTACCACAAAGGGAGGGGATGGTAAGAGGGTACCGTCAGCTCGTCAGAGTTGTCGGAACTGCCAATGTTTAATAAAGTGCTTTACCTTAACGAACAAAACTGAAATCTTTTATATGCCACCCGTCTTAACACTTTTGTATAGCAAAGTGGCTCGTTGAATAGTCATATATTGGTCTTAATAGTGACTTGGGAAATTACCCAAGGGGTATTTTTCTGTCCCCTGAGAAGTGGCAAACGAGAGGAGACCATAAACAGAAACGTCAATCTCTACCACTGGGTTCGTACGCCAACACAGGAGTAGATGGAGCTGTTTTTGGAACGACATTTCGCGCCGTAAAAAACAGAGACAGGCACGCTCATCTACTTCATCCAATCAAATGGCTTGACATGACAACGATTGACAGCTCATTTTTTATGCCACGCATTTTTTACACAGAAGAGAGCGCTTGCAACCATGGCAACCACTTTTCACAGGAATTAAAAAAAAAATAAAAAAAATAAAAATAATCTTATCTACTTGTGCGCTACTTATGTGCTCCTGCAAACGATTCTTACTTTTTTCAGGTACATTCTATTATCCCCTTGGTACTCGTGATTTCCTATTGTAATGCACAGCCACAAACGGTTCCTTGTATGATTCAGTCGTATTTTCGAGCGACGGATGGCAGTGGAACCGCAGGACCCGGGAACCTTCTAAAAGTCAGAGAGGTTCGTTTCCAGATGAACAAGACTGCTACCCCAAGTGGCTTGTCCTTCACAGGCTCATGTAATGATTCAGCGAAGAAAAGAGGTACATTATCGTAAAGAAATTAAATAATCAGTGCACTGAAGGGAGATTTCAGCTGGAATCAGTAGGCCATTCCCGAGCTCACGTCAGCCTCTTTTTCAAAGCGAGTCGAAGTGCGAAGCCTTTATTATGAAAATCAGTTTTCATTATTCAGGATACTTTCTGCAACTTGTCTTAATAACAGATGTCACAAATAAGACATGTGATGTTTGCACTGCCACAAAGTACTGACACTTTCCACGTCTGTTACATTTTGAACAGCACGTTGATGTGTGCCAGTTATCACAACAGGCTGTCCTGGAAATTTTAGTGTGACTAACCGTATATTTTCTCGGCTTGTGTTTCAGAATTTCTTATGATGAAGCGGAACATCCAAGGATCATTTGTAGTCAGTTTCTGCTGGAATGCAAACACTGACTATGTGCTCGCAATTCGAAATGAAAGCTTGGCAATCGAGGTACTTTATCGAGAATTGCTAGTTGATGTCATTTTTAAGACAAACCACAAACAAAGTAAAGGCTGGTTTACACAGTGACATAAGCATAAGCACAACGATGTTCACACTTTCGACATAAGCATAAAAAAGCGTCATGCGCAAGCGCAGTGGCTTCAGAATCAAGTCGCGGGAGTATGGAACGAGCCGTATTTCCAAAATGGCGGATGAAGAACATCTTGTGCTCCTGTTTTAATGCTCCGTAGACGAAGAAGACGGCACATGCGGTTATGCATATGCTTATGTAACCCCCGACTTACACATCTGTTAACGAGACATAAGCATAAGCAAATGCATACGAAAATGGAGATGTTTCCTTTTTCTTATGCTTAAGCTTATGTCACTGTTTAAACTAGCCTTAACTGTTTTGGCCAACCACACAACGTCTTACTCTCAGGTGAACCAATCATAATTCGACGGTAATACAGTCGACCAACAGCGCGGCACTTTTTGGCCGAAAAATTCCGCGACGAAGCAAACCCGAAGCAATCGTGAAAGTACTTTTGAGAGAGAAAGCTTTTCATTAAATTCGAGTAACCATTGAACACTTCGGTCTGAGCTAGTTAAAGACCTGTTTTTCGAATTTCTTGTTGGTAAGACCTCCCTGTATTAATTAATCGGGGAACAGTTGGAGCTGTTCTCAACGAAACGTGTGCTTGTATTGTGAGCTGGGGGGATATTTATTGAAAGATGGGTTTGAGCGATGCTGCCTCATCAATTTTTTAAGTCATTATAGCGACGCGATATTCACAAAGGTGTCTTATTTTACAGCACAAGAACAAGCTAGAAAAACATGACCACCACTTCATAATCCAATGTGCTACCGCTGGTTGCAGTGGACCCATGACCCTGAGAAGCGCGTTATCTCCACCTTTATACGTAAAAACAAGTAGGAATGGGATACCAATGATACGCAAGAATCCTGATGATGTTGCGGGATGGTTTGAAATTCATGGCACCGATGTTTGCTGAGGAAAGATTTCTCGATTTTCAATATACATACTCAATGCATACCTAAGAATGGGGAAATAAAACTGAAACAAATCCTCGCAAATGTTCGACCTTGGGTATATTTTAAAAGCTAGATAGTGTCTAGTGATCGCATAAATATAAGCTATCCAGGCTTTGAACAACTTGGTTCAGTAGGAACATCCATGGCCAGGTTATTTAAGATACGCCAGTTAGTGAATTGTACCGCTGAAGAGATTCCAGCTTAAGAGACATTGCTAAATGGCGAAGAGCAACCGACCACAATATATTAAAATAAACACTGATTTAACTGACATCAAGCAATTCAGTTTTATACGGAAATGTCCTGGTAAACTACTTGATATTGTACGCTATACCTAGAAAAAAATGAACGCATCCTGTAGCAAATAGGCCCCTTGAAGCTAGTTAGTCACGTGGTACAAAATCGCTGTGCTGGAGAGCAAGCTACGCACTGGGACAAGACAACTAGAACAAAGTGCTTACATTTTTCGAAATAGGAATTTTCTTTGTTTGTCTGCTTGCTCTCCAGCATGGCGATTTTGTACCACTGACTAGCTGCAAATGGCCTATTCATTCTCTCTTAGAGTGATAAAGCTGACGGTAAGCAAACCAAATATAAGCAGACAGTCGAAGGGAGAAACTGAAACACTCGACGCCAACAACAAAACCTTCAAGGAACAAGTTGCATCTTCTTTCTTTTGGAGATGTCTTCGTTGTGTGTGTTTGCTCGTAATGCTCGACGCCCTGTGGTCAAACGCTAAACCAAACAAACAGAAACGACATCAAAGAAAAACAACAGCAAGAGTAACAGCAACGAACGTGATTGTTTTTTGGCAAATCATTTTATTAGTGAAAAAAAGAAAACTCCATTCTCAAACTGAAATAAACTAAAGCAACAATACCACCGCTCTCAGGCGGCGTGTCTTCAAGTAGTCAGCGACTGCAATACGGCCGCTGTCACGTGACTTCAGACATTCAGCGACGGCAACATGGCGGTGGACAGGATCGGATGCACGTGTGAGAACAAACCATTGGGCAGGGGGCTGGACCGCCGGGGGGAGCTGGCTGACCTGCAGGACCAGGGAGACCAGGGGGGCCTACGTATAGGAACAGAGGAAGATTTTAATGTTCGGCGCCTTTCACAACGGAATTAAGTGAACGCTTGACTTATTTAACGTCTTTCATGTCAATACAATCATAAATTCGGCATTCTCTTTTTGACTTTACTTGCGAGTTGCGAACCACTCAATTTCCACTTAGTCCAAAAATTAGTTGGTCGGTTTTTCCTAAGCAATTTCATTGTCTTACAGTCCAGTATCCATCAGACTGAAACGAACATTCGTATTCCTCCTTGAAACTTGCGACAGTTGATTAGAATCTTAAAGGCTTTTATGAAAATCGCATCATAAAATACTTAATATAGACAAAGTCTATTACGGTAATTCCACGATGCGGTCGAGTTGTTTATAGTTTTCGAATGCCGCATATTTTTGCATAGAACGAAATTTCAGAGCTTTCTGTTTTCCATACCGAAGGAAATATCCGCGGGAATTCCGAATCTCGAGAGGAAAAGGAAAGTTCAAAACTGCCACGCAGATTTGAACCCTCTATTCAAATTTCAAAAATACCGGTCACGCGTGACGTAGCTTGACTGTAGGCTGTCCTTTCTTGAGGGACACCTATTGAGACTACGAGAGTGTGTTCTTACCGGGTGGTCCAGAATCTCCAGGGGGACCTTGGTTTCCGGGGGGTCCAGGAGGTCCCATGGGACCATCACGTCCGGGTGGACCTAAGATTAGGTAAACGTGAAGGTTCAAATATGATTCAGCTGGTGAATTCTATAAGTGGACTGTTAAAGCCGTGCCTCCTGATTCCATGTTTGAGAGAAAACATTCGATGTAGAAACTATTCATTTCAATATAATGATCTGATACGGACAACTCGATACCAGCTTGAAAAACACAACAAGAGCGCTTTCCATTTAACAGAACTGACCGGCCAGACCGGGCATTTGGGTGGGCTAACTCTACAATGTCTTGAAAGCAACACACTTCGAGCATGATACATAATCCTATGAAAGTTTGTGAGGTAATATCATGCAACTGTTCCTTCAAATCGTTGCATTTTCTTTGCAAACTGACCGGTTTGGCCGGCTAGTTCTGACAAAAGGAAAGCGCCCAAATAATAGACCAAACAGGCTAACTCAATGTTATACCCAATTCAAATCACGGGGGTTAAGATTCTGTTTACTGTATTTGCATTACAATGTAGGATTCACATTTAAATGATATGGAAATACTTGGAACAAAACATTTTATTCCGGAAGGATTTGAACTGGGTACAACATTGAGTTAGCCGATTTGGTCTGTTCAACATACGTACCCGCTGGTGCTCCAGGAAGACCCGGAAGTCCAGGTGCGCCAGGAAGACCGATTGCTCCGGACGGTCCCTTTGGGCCATCGGGTCCAGGAGGTCCTTGTGGTCCCATTGGGCCATCAATACCTGGGGGACCGGGTGGTGGGGGAGGTGGCGGTGGGGGAGGGGGTGGTGGTGGTGGGGGTGGAGGTGGAGGAGCTGGAGAACAACAGGTTACTTGGCATGATGGAGCACAGTGGCCGGGACAGCCTGGCGGACATGGATTAGGACTTCTTTTATAGTGCCGTAGATGTTCTAAGACAAAAAAAAATGAATAAATTAAAAAAAAAGAAAGAACTTAATTAGCAACTCGGTGACAATGACTCTAATTGCTCGTCGCTTTAAAAGAAAGTTCACTTGACCAGGACCTCTTGACTTGAGCAACTGGGAAAACGCATCTGATATGAGATCGACGACGCTTTCGTTATCCACTAGTCAGAACGCATGAAAGAGCTTACTGTTTTGACGACCACGAACTAACGGAAGAATATGGTTAGGTCTCGATAATTTAAACTGTGAGAGAAAGACGATTTCATGGCAGCTGACTGAGTGTTGCGCATAGTGTAATGGCTGATACCTATGGCAACTGAGCCAGTCAAGACGCTAGAGCTGCCGCATTGATAGATGATGCTCGAGTAGATTGAATAAGGAACACCCGGCTGACATTATGAGAGGACTATGTATAATTGAAGGCAAAGAATGACTTCGCCTGGATCTTGCTTGAGATAGCTAACCAGTCACGAAAAGGTTGTTTATGGTTTTCTCTGGTATGATTTCTTCATGTTAGAGCTTTTCCAAAGAGTGGAAAAGCTGATTAAAAGGGTGGTCATTTGTCACTTGCAACGGATGGTGCTACAGTAATTTTCACGCTCAATCACTTCCAACGTATTTCAAAGTATTCAGTAGCAAGGCAGGTAGTTCAGTTCTGGCGAATTTAGTCTTGTAAGCAGCTTTTAGAAACAAGGCTGGTCAAGAAGATACATAAATGCATCGCTTAAGACAGAGAAACCGGAACATTGAACAAAATGAGTTCTTGCGTCTGACACCACCCATACGTGGTAAACGATAAACTGCGGGCGACCTAATTCTGCAAGCAAAAGGCTTAAACTAAGGAGCTTACCGAGAGTCGTCGCTGATGCGATCGAGGAGATATAAATAACAGAACCCAACACCAATAGTAAACCCTGCATCTAGAAGAAAAAAAAAGACAGAAACAACGGCTTAAGGCTCGGATTCATTTCCATTTCTAATTCCTTATGCGCATGGCATTTGTCAAATGAATGTCAATACACTGCCTCAAGGACACCAGTTACAAGAATACTTCATGAGCAAGTAAAGGAAATTGATTCAAAGCACAGAATATGATCGAGGTTCGAGTCTTTTTGACTTGAGAACTCCGACTAATCTTTACAGGAAAAGCTACAGATGAGTAATTCCTTCGAAAATCTTGAAATCAGAAATCAGGCAATCGGAAATGTGGAAAGCTCTACCCACAAGAGTCGACTTTCCACAAACTCCAGAGTTTTGATCTTCATCGTTCATACATTATTTAATGCGTTCATCTTCAAAAAAAGAGAACGCATATTTGGAATCCGTTGTAAAATTTCCCAACCACAGTTGTAAGATCCATGTGTTTCAGCTTAATTCACCATAGCTTAAAAACTGCATACAACGCTAAATATATATGTGGTGACCCTGAGGCAAATCAGAGGAACCCAACGAAGTTATGACTTCAACTTAAACTTCGTGGACGCGGTGAACGTTTAGAATTGCGAAAACTCACAATTTTCTGATTCGCTCACTTTCATCTTTAAAATATTTCAATAAAAGTTGCCATTGTGTTTTTCAAATGCCAACTACCGCAGTTTCTGCTGCGCTAGTGGTGCAATTTTTTTTTCATCGTATGCTCTTGTCTCTATCGGCAAACTTCATGTATTAGAAAATGAAAGTATTAAACCCTATGGTTATGGTAAGTATAAGTAACAGTGAATGTTTTCGGAAATAGCTCTTTGCAGTTATTAATCAAGCCTGTAAATAAATTAAAAAAAATATACGTTCACTTGTGGGTAATGTGAAATCAATAATCTTAAAATCAAAATATTGTGGTTTGAATTAACCTAGAATTTACAAATAAATTCAATGGAAGTCATAATGGTTCTTGTAAAGTAACAGTGACATTATTTTACAATAATTATTCTAGAGTAATGAAGTGAATATAAAAGATAGGAAAGTTTGAAAACCTTACCTTAGCAAAGATGTCTGCGAATTGTGGTTCGCGCATTTCAACTTCAGGTCCTTAAACGTCCAACAATGCTAAATTATTTATAACTTCGTTTTGGTTTATCTGGTCTTTTAACGCTTCACAAGCTTTAGACTGGCTGGTAGAGAATGGAAACTGATCAAGCATTCCAGAAAAGGCATCGTAGTGGACAGAGAGCCTCGATCGAAAACCGGTGACAACTGAAATTGTTAAAAGGCTCTCAACGTCTTTCGTCAATATCAAGTTAGTTTGTCGTGCCCTGCTCTCGTACATTGCGGCTCTCTAGGGGTTGGAGCATTTTGACTGATATTACGTCACTTTGAAAGCAGATACGAGGTATTCATTGTTCGAGCAACAGGTTGCGCGGTCAAAATATTTACTCTGAACGGGTGGAATTGCCTTACAGGACTCATGAACAGTGGATCACCGTGTTTTATCACATAGTACTGTGAGAAATACCAGATAAAGGAAGGCACCGGAGTGTCTTCGCTATATAACATAGTGGGAACGATATGACGAACACAACATACGAAGAAATTAAATATCGTTTAAATACAATATTTCGAGTTCTTCACCTACAAACGACAAGACAGCGAGCGAGCTTTAACTCAACCATGACGTTCTCCTGAATTAGGTGGACAGGTACCCGTTAACCGGCCGTGAGTACAGTCCAAGGTAGTTTTACTCGGTAAATTCCTCGGGGGAAATAGTTTCTTTGAAATTACTTTACCAAAGCACCTTTCATCGAAATGCAAAATTCGGAAGAAAATGGCAGACAACCGTTTCAGAATTTTCCCACAGAGAGGCTATGATCTCAGGTATTATAAAAATTTAGATAGAAAAGTACATCAAACACATTTTCTCGGAGTGCTCGAGATCAGCGAGATTTTTTTGTTCGGCCTCAATGAACCAAGTTTGTTAGATTCCCTACAAACCTCTGCGGACCAATCGTGAAGGGAACTGAAAAATTGCCACCCGAAGGAATATACAATTGCGTTTCTGTTGATGTTCTGCACTTCTGGGTTTTGATTGGCTAAAATGACATCGCTTGGATTATTTTGACTCAAGATAATTAATTTTAAAAAGACCTTTAACGCCGTGCTGGATATTTCACATAAACTGACCGAACATGAATAGGAAAAAACCTTGTTCAGCTCCCACACTTGATCGCGCCGTTTCGGGTCACCGTGGAATGGAATTCGTTCAAAGGAATAGCGGGAACCTCATAGAAAAGGTAAGGTCTTATCAGTTATCGTACATCTGTTGTTTCCGATGTTTTACGGGTACGGTAGAAATAGTTAGTCAAAATAACGTGTTCGATCCGAGTTACGAGGATTTCAATAGAACATAGAAGAATAATGGATGGGCAACCCACAGTGTTTTACAGGTGGATACAATTTCCACTGCTCCGTTCCATTGAACTAAAAGTTGAAAGAGAAACAGAGTGCATTAATCCTTCAGTCAGTGAGCCAATGAACTAAAGGTTGCTCCGTTAATCACAGACTGGTTAACAAGCTACTTCCAAGAAAATGACAACAAAATAACGGGTAAGATCAGCTTTGCTAAAACAATCCGTGTTTATCAGTTCTTGTGTAAATTCAATTTTATCGCGAATTAATTGGCTTTGTCAAAATATTTACTTTGAGTTTATGAGGGGTATAATTTAGGTGGCACGGGTGATAACTTCATTCTCTTTTTACAAACGTATCAGAAGAATAAGTAACATGATTGCCTTTATAAATATTTGTCAGTTTGTTCAAACGAAAATGTGCGTATGTACGTATATGGTAGCTACGCCCCTACTGCGTAGCAGGAATTCGCTGCCTTGTACAATACCTTCACAACGATCAGGGGTTTTGACCGTTTAGTTTAAAACTGACAAAAGAAGAAAAAAAATCCTCGACTGGTTAGTAACTTTAGAGACGGTCTGTTTCTCGTTGTAAATAGTGGATGTGCCTTCACCAAGAATGAGTTTTCCAAATTGAAAAGGGTTTGACCTAATTTGTCTGATCCGAAAATCATCTGCGCACGCAAAGTGAACTCATATACTTTTAGCAATTTCAAAGCAAAAAACAGTTCATGTAGAATACGGAATCCATTGAAGCACATTCCGCTAAACAACCTAGTGAGGAGTACGAAGTCGAACGCTCACGAACGAACTGCTTGGGAGCGGTCTACAAAATTATCCACTGCCCAAATGTCAAACTTCGTGATTAAGATGTTGAAAGACTGAGGATTAGGTAAACTAGATATACGAAAAATGACAATATAAATGTGAAGCTGCTGAATTTACCAGAGAAAGATAACTCCCCTTAAAAATAAACTGCGCGACGAATTGTCACTTCGCCTTGAAGAAGTGCCTGTTAGAGAAATAATTTTAATTAAAATCTTTGCTCCATGAGAACGAAAATAACTGGAGGTAACGGAAGTGATAATTTCTATCCTTGCTATTGTATCAGCTTTTGCTCCCATCGAAGGCGGCATTCCGTGAAGAATCGGACACCACACACAAACCCGACGCTGATATTCTCTCCAGTGTATACATGTAATAGATCGAGAACCTAAGGGCGCGCAAACAAGCTGTGTAAATTAGACAACTGCAGTAAATTGGGGGATCACGAATTCTTGTTTCTATGACATCCCTTTATTATTTTTACGATCACTTAGGGTAATGATTTTCAAATTAGCTCACCTTAGATCGCTTAGTAAAGGGTATTCACACATAAGATGGAAACATTTTAGAAGTACGGTAAAAATCAAGGACATATGCATTAAATCGAGTTTAGAATGTTTATGAAGAAAATTTTGACTTACCGTACGCATAGCATTCTTGACGCACCGTAAATTCCAAAGGCAAATCACGATAGGTCACGTGGCCGTCTGTAGAAGGGGATAATGGACTGTTGATTTGGGAATCGGTAAGACGTTTTGTCCCAATCGGGGAAAAATAAAATTTTTTCCGTACTTTTGATTTGTGTGTTTGAAAAAATAAAGTTTAAAGTGGGATTGATGAACGATATACTGAAATACCAACTAAAAATGATAAAAACTGGTAGAAATAAACACCGCATGGTCGAGATATTTAGAAGCAAACAAATATTTATATTTAGCAAAAAACAAACAACAACAACAAACAAGAAGGAATATGAGATGCCAGCACCTTGAAGTCATCCTTTACAGTCTTTTCCTAAATAACTGATAAAGCTGCGCGGTGTTTATCATTTATGCTTGGGAACCGGTTTGTCTTCAATTTATGCTTCAAATAGGAAATTACATTGGTGATATCCGAGCACCATCACCACAATTCATACCAATGTACTCAGAGAGTCGAAGTAGATAATTCATTTGGAAAAGCAAAACAAACACAATTTTCGTTCGGAAACTACGCCTTGAAGTTTTGAACTACCTTTCAAACGAAACTTGCGGAATTTTTTGCAAGGTCAGTGATGAAGAACTGGTATTTGACTCATTCAATAGATTTATCGGAAAGTACGCACTTGAATTTATAATAGATATCCAGAATGCCAATGAGAAGGTCACAGCAACACGAAAAACAAACAAACAAACAAAGAGAGTGATGAGAGTATAGATTTTATAGATTTTACTTCTAACGCCAGGCCATTTTACTCGTCACCAGGGCACCTCTCGGCAGTGAAAGGGTTAAAAGAGACTTGTAGCTTAACACGATACAGTTGTTTACGTACGGAGCTACAAAAAGTCGGCTGATTTGGAAAAGGCCAAGAAAAGCAAACAAAGGCCTGATACTCAAACGTATACTAAGAGACAATTTTATTAAATATTTCAAACAATTCCTTCATTCAATACGCCTACGTGGTCATCTTGCATGCAGAGTCTCGTTTCTCTCGACAACTGCAATACTACGATGTACAATCTCGTGCAACACTCCATTGAAAACTTACAACCGTGTTCGTTTTTATTTCAAAAGAAAAACAACAAAAACTAAGCGAGCTGAGATTTCTGACTCATGAATATACAACAAAATAAACTCAAAAGCAAAAGGTATTTGCATAACTCGAACGCGAAGAAGAACAGTTTAAGTGAGGCATCGCAAGATTCCATTGGCTCAACGGTGTGATAAAAGCTAGTACTACGATGATTCGTCGGAACAGGAGTATAAAAAAAGCTGCTATTGTAGTTCTTGTTGTTTTTAATTTACTGCAGGAGGTGAGATCTCTTCTTTCTTCCGTGACAGCATGTCGGTGCACAAGCCTTGATGCAAGTGTGAACGCAGACGGGAGGGCATGGTGGCAATCCACCGGGAGGTGCTGGGGGACCGGGCAGTCCAGGAGGTCCTGGGGGTCCCATGGGTCCGAGATCACCGGGAGGTCCCTGTAGGAAAGACAGAATTATCGTCAGCATATTAGAACCAAGGAAACTCATCAAGCATCACGTGAGACTGGAAAGTGAACCACGCAAATGTGGGCATACAGCTGGAAATACTATCCATCATGTTCACCATAACAAATTTTGGTCAAAGGGAAACAGCAACATTAAGAATCACCAACAAACTCATGGAAAACAAACAAACAAACAAAAATGATTGGGGAGAGTGAAGGCTGAAGACTGAGAAGTGAAAGAAATCTTAATGAAGGAACGCTTCTCAAAGACTACATTCGAACGTTCCCAGCAGTCAAGACTGAATCAGTGTCCACGCAACTACAAGACCACCAATACAATAACGATAAAACTTACTTGGTGTCCGGAGGGTCCTGGTGGTCCCATGGGGCCGTCACGTCCAGGGGGTCCAGCAGGAGCACCGGGAAGTCCAGGCAGACCGGGTGGGCCGGGAAGTCCGGGAGGTCCTGGGGGTCCTTTCGGACCATCGGGACCAGAGGGGCCTGCCATACCCATAGGACCATCAGGGCCAGGGGGGCCGGGTGGGGGAGGTGGCGGTGGGGGTGGTGGTGGTGGAAGTGGTGGGAGGGGAGGAGGTGGTGGAGGTGCACAACAAACCGCTGTACATGCCGGGGCACAAGATCCGGGACACCCAGGTGGACATGGGTTTGGACTTCTTTTGAATATGCCTGTGAAAAAGAAAGGAAAAAACAACAACATTGATATCATCTGATATGCTCGTGTTAGCAAAAAAAAGAAAAAAAGATATGGCAGTGAAATGTCCCTACAGGTTAGCCACGTGATTTTAAGAAAAGAATGATAAAAAAGTAGCAAATCCAAATACGGGAGAATCCTCAAAAACCCAATTATGACCTTAACTTATAAGCAAAAGGCCTCCACTTGTACTAAAACCACCAAAGTCCGGGGGCTAGCCTTACGTATTCATCAACATAAAATAGAATTTAACATCCACGTTTACCGCTAACTTGAAACAGTTTACAACCAGGAGACTAGCCCTTGCCAGCAAAAAGCACTTTTTCCCTAATGAGTCATTCACCTCAGGTTTCCTTGTCTGGAATTTATCTTATCCTACGTATAAAACCCATTGGGCAGGTTATTTAAACAAAATCCAACTTAGACCCCGGTTTACAACAATTGTTTTACCTCCAGACCTTCATAGAAGTGAGTCGTTTCAAGTAGAAAAACCTTCTGGACACTATTTTCGACAATGAATAGCCAAAATATACTAGGTTTTGTTAAGCGCCAGCTAAACCGTCTAAATAACCGGCCCCTTGATCTCTTCTATTTCAGTCTAATGAACTACGAAATCAAAAAGGAGCTAATCTCCTCTTTCCCTTCGCCTGAAACACTGCCGCTTTATTTCAAGGAAAATCAATATGGCGGCTACAGCACACGAGTTTCGTAACTTCAACTTCAACCAAAACGCATAAAATTTCTCAACCTCCAACGCCAAATGCTAAACCTCGAACTGCAGTTTGCGGTCTGCCTTAATCTGTGTGATCTAAAGGTCTCTACCGTGTGACTACAAAACTGCTTTTGCAATTGAGTATGCGAGGAGAATAAAAAAAGGTGTCGACAACGGAGTTACTATGATGTTCTACCAAATTTTCACAGGTACCCTCAGAAACCCTATCGGGCAAGGTGAAGGAGCACTTCCGCTTTTTCGAGCTTGACCTCATTGGCAACAAAAACATGGCACCCTTCTCGAAACGAAAAACAGTTTACTCTCATGTTCCGACTCAAGAACGATCACAACTGGATCAAACTTATTCCACGCAAGGAAAAAAGGTAGAACGTGAATCCTACCGGTATAAATGATAGCAAACGATTTCTTACGATGGCATGAATTGTTAATAACATGAAACAGGTCTGTTTTCAAACGGCCAGAGAACTTGATCGTAAATAAATCTTGTCTAATCGCTAAAGAAAATCATCTGATCAAAAAGATTATTTCAAGAGAAAAAACACTGAGTTATAAAATCGCGTTTTCTAAACCTTCTGAAGATACTCCCTTGACGAACGTGACCACTGAAAACGGAAAACTGTCATTTCGTTGCCAAAATGAGTGAATTTCACACACATATCTAATGGACTGCTAAAAACAAAACTTTACTTCAAATTTCGGTGAGAAACAAGGGTGAAAGCACTTCGGTTAGACATGCTCTCCCAATTCTGGGTCTTGAAGGATGTAGTGAACATGCTATCTTCCCGTGTCTCTCGATTTGAATTTTGCAACAGCTTTGGCTTAAATCATTCATTTCCAAGTACAGGGTTAACCAGACTCCCCAAAATGATCAAGATTATCAGTGTAAGAACGGGCCAAATTTCTTCACAGGCTTAAAGAAAACCCGAGAAATTATGTAAATGTACAGTTGTGTGCTAACGTAAGAAGCATAAACACATTAGATTTTTTTTACTACTTCACTGTAAAGCAAATCAGTTAAGACATCTCCCATCCCAAATCAGTTTTACTTCTCTTATGACACCTGGTTAAAACATCAATTGATTGTCCGATTGCATCCAGTCGCGCTGAAAATTTGACACCATATCACCTTGTGGTTCAGTTATAAGTGGTTAACTTCCAGTATGACTAACCACTCGACAGCCGCTTATTGTTTTTTTCACCTTTCATGAGGTTAATAAAACCCGCATTATAAGAAGGCGGGGTCTGACGCTACGTTTATAAACCCCAAGGTAAGGTAAAATATCAACTTACTTCCTCGTTGTGTCGATTTAGCAGTCACTGAGACGACAACAAATAAGAGGGAACAGAAGACCAGCCTATAATCCATGGCTAAGCCTAAAAGAAAATACGGGGTAAATAAGTTTTGATATTTGACTTGACCGGGTCAATGCAAGTTGCATTCCACAAATTAGAAACCCAGAACGGTTGATGTGTCAATAGAAGTAAAGGTATTTCTCACCTTATCAGTACCGCGATGTTCCACTATATGTGACCGCTATTGTCCGCCCAGTAGTTTTATGAGAGGCTGCCACTAAATAATTAAAGATATATCCTTTGTCCACTTACGGGGATCGTGGCACTCATTGTGTTCACGCTTGGGTTCATAGGAATTGTTGACTATAGAGACCCACCAGTAAATAACAGTGTTATTAACCAATGTCAAAATCAGTGTTATCTAAACTTTTAAACAAATATCTATCAGGTGATTAATTGTTTGAAGAGACAGTTACCTTAGTTCTAAATTTTGATTTGAATGATGCTATCGAGAGCCGGGTGCACTTCCATGTTTCATTAGTTTTAAGACCGCCGTATAACACAGCAATGCGACAAGCGAATTATTGACCTTTCATGGGGGCGTAAGTCTATATCTTTCGATATCTTACACAAAGTTTATTTTGTTTCAAACTTGCTGGTGCTATCGGGAGGTTCGCGGGAACTAGTTTTAAAATGACGGAATCCATAAACGATGAGAAATATCGCGGGTGTTTCAATGTTAAGTGGCCCATGATGCGGAATTCAATTGGTTCTCCGTTTATTGCTTTGAAATCAGTTTGAATTAAGAAAAACAGTCAATAATTCGAAAGAAAAAAGACAAGTTTTCCAGGGTAGTTATACTTTCTCAAAAACTCAATTTGCTATTCTCTTTTTGCAACGAAGGCTTCTAGATTTATATCGTCGACCAAGGTAGCCTTGTATAACAGCAAGAGCAATTATATTACGGATATATTGCTTATATTTTGCTGTCATTTCGGAACAAAAATGACAAGTGAGCGATGGATTTCAAGCAATAAACAAGGAGCCAATCCGTTAGGAAAGGTATAAAAAAAAATCACCACCTAAGAACTTGAAGCATATTAAGATGATTCTTGTTTCGTTTCGTCTCGATTGTTTTTCTTTAAGCCAAAGAATCTCAGGAAGTTAACCCCGTTTGCCTTAACACCAGAAGCAGGTGGCCAACAATAACAAACTCATAGGAGACTTTTTACTTTATCTTTCACTTTCAACATGGAAGCATCCGTGAAAGTCAAGTGCAATTACTTCCAAATTATAAGGCTTGTTGAGACTGGATAGGAAGCTATTCAACACTGTCGTAAGCGATGAAGGGCGTGTGAGCTACAATTTAGATTTAGTAAGCGGAAGGAATTAGAAAACAGTCACGGATGGCCAGTTCCGCGTTTCAGGTTCAACGATTCCCCATTGAAGCGTTTGGAATCCAAAGGCATGAAGTAGACAAGTCATAGGGACATTTCTAAGCTAAGGATTTTGTTGATGAAGTTTCCTGAAGACAATACGGGCAGCAGAGTGTAACCTAGCTGTGTAATACTAACTTTTTTTAACAGCCTCTGGTAGGTGTTTTTATGGGAAATATTCAGTCCCAGTAAACCAGACGGAAGAAAAGGCCTCTTGATTTTTTAACTACAAGGCAATTAACGTCTTGGACGAAACTGCAAGGCAGTTGACCCCTCGGACAACAGTCGACTGTTAAAGCGCTCTTGTTCAAGACGTTTCGTGTTCTGAGTGTACAACTTTCACACCGCGACTCGATTTAAGCCTTCAAATTTAGCCCACGTTTAGCGAAAACTTTTGTGATGTGAAAAACAACTTTCCATACTGCAGTGCTGGCTGCGCATTTAACAGTAGAATGTAAGGGTTGTAAAACAGTTTTCATAAAACAAATTACTCAAGAAACTGGCCGGTTTCGAAACATTGACTTCTGAACATCGAGACAGTGGTATATGCTATCAATAAAATAGAAGTATAAAGCCGGTGACACAGGGTTCAACACTTGTTGATCAAAGAATGTTGCAGCCCCTTGCAAAACAAATGTTGAACAGTGTGTCATGCCACGTTGAATGTTGAAACAGGCCATTCA
>BLFK01000742.1:929056-941556 GCA_014634185.1 Astreopora myriophthalma
TCAAAGTCTTGGGGTTTCTCTCCGCATGGTGTCGTCTTTTCAGACCAAAAAAATCTCACTCCATAGTAATGCCTTTTTTCCGATCAGTTCTCGGAGTTAGTTTGATCGTGGGCCACAGCCTTCAAACAAAAATAAATAAATAGAATAAAAATAACAAAAAACCCTTCGTCAAATCGTCAGATTGGCAAGATAAGTTTTTATCCTTTCATTTCGACGTCAAAGGAGGAAACAATTAAGTTGTTTCCATAAATAGTTCGCTCCTCTGGACCCTAAATCCAATCAAAAGTGAAATATCAACCTGGAAGCCACTGAGGGCACAATTGGTTCTTTGAAAGCACGGCCTCCTACCAAAGTACATTACAGGCACTTACCTTAAGAGTAAGTATAAAGGATCAGACTATTTTACTGAACCTGGAAGTTGGGTGTATGGTGGAATCTGTAGTTTGTCGTTTGAATGCGAGCGACTTGAGCAGGAACTAATTGATGGAGATCGAAAGCAAAGACTCCGGACGCAAACGACGGCTTCGAAATCAAAGCACAAAGGACCCAAACAGGGAAAAAGTACATGATAGGTAGTGCACGTAATTTGTAAAAAGGAATATTTTTTCCCCCGGCAAGCTGATTTAGAAATGAACTTAGACCACGGAGAAAATGCCACATCTCGGCTTCCATAGTGTAATTTCGGCTTTCGGCGTTACCATTATTTACATGTTCAGGAATTCAAGGGCTATATTGAAAAACAAACAAACAACCAACCAACCAAACGAAAATTGCAGATGGTAATCCCGGTACACCCGGCGGCCAGCGAATTGTATCTCTTGCTAGGCAGTATCGGGTTCTAGATATTCTACTGTAATAAGACTTCAAAAGACAAATGTACCTTAGCAAAAAATGAAAATATACTCCCCTGTGCAGGATTTGGAACATTCCATCATAATATGTTGAATTTGTTGACGTTGGCCAATCTACCCTCTCAATCAATCCAGCTCATACCAAATGTTTGAACATCGCTCCGCATCGACCCAGCAGCACAGTTTCTCTAAAAACTCGCCCATTCTTTGGAAGGATATATTTATGTCCATATACCCATTCTATTCATACATGTCCATTCTTTCTTAGAATGGACATTCTTTCTTAGAATGGACATTCTTTCCAAGAATGGACATTCTTTCCAAAAACCGAGATTCACATAAGAATGTCCAAGAACGGGCATTGATATGTATCCAGATATGTCCATTCTGTCCAAGGACATATTTAAGTCCCTTCTAAGGACATATTTCCAAGGAAATACTATCAAAGGACCTATTTACTAGGGGTGCATTCTGCATTGGAAATTTTCTGGAATATACACGGAATTAATGTTCGGTTTACCCGGGATGAGCGGAATAACAGTCTGTTTATTGCGCTCTCAGAACACGGCTTACTCGGAATACAAAGAATACCCATTCTTCTGGGGAGATTTTGGCGCAAAAATCGTTCGCGGCCGCCGAAACGTCAATCTTAGTCGTGTCCAGACTATTCCGAGCGTTAGTTCTCAGGTCACCTCCGCAATAACCATTCCGTTTTTGGAATACGTGTTCTCAGTTTGAAAAAAATTATTCTAGTTCTTCTGTTAATCCAAAACTGGAAGAGGGATAAACAGAATAGTTTCAAAAGACTGCACGCTTAGAAAAAGGTAAAATTTACCGCATCTCCCAGCTTGCCTAGACATCACGCAGCTCTTTATTAAAGACTTATTCTTTTCATTGGATCGGTATACTATTAGGTCGCACCTCTGCTGTATTTAGGATTTAGGGTCCCTTGTTTCTGCTGTATGCTTAAGTAATGGTAACCGGTCTGAGTGGAACCCAATTGGGTCTGTAATCATACGAGTGATAACAAAACCGGACGACACTAAGTGCTATTACCAATTTATCATAAAATTACAATTTTTGCAGTTGTTTTCTAAAATACTGTCTTTGCTCAAGAGGAAATATCCTCTATTTGCATTCTCTATTTGCAAACTGTCGTCCAGTTTGAGAGGCTTTGCACTGTTTCCATGGTGATCGAAAACAAGGTTGTCATTGGTTGATTCAATTGACTGGCCCACTAAACTGTCCGATATCAAACTGGGAAGTAAGTTGGTGGAAGATAGGAGATCTCTTAAAACAATCACAAGCAAGGAAATTAATTTTTATGACGAATGGGTTTGTTACTTTCTGAGCCATTCCAGCGAGTCACTGCGATAGCTGTGTACTGACACCGTTTGCCCCTAGTCCTAGTGCCATACCTGAGCGGGTTTCTTAGCCGACTGATGGTGCGCCAAGCGTTACATTCAGGGCTGTTACAATATTCTCTGAGATGCTGCAAAGCCAGTCTTGTTTCTTCAGATGCCTGTAGGACATATTCTTCTTCGGATAGAAACTTGTGTTTTGGAGGAAAGAAAAAGTAATACACTCTGTAGGAAACCCTGCGGCGGAGAATAAAATTAATGCCAATAAATGTCAGGTTAAAGAAAAAGAGGTCTTGAGTTACAATAATAAACAAATCTTTTTAGCTTTGTACTCTACTCATTTCAGGTAATGTCACAGTCTCAGAAGAACTGCTCATTTATCTTTTTCCTTCTTGCCAGAGTGCAAATGGTAACCTTTGACAATTTCCTAGAGCACGTTCACGGGGGTGTATAATGGCAAAACAAACAACGAAGCTAACGAGGTGTATTATAGCTGACGGGGCACTGAGGTTAAAGCATGGTACAGATTATACCTTAGAAAACAATGAAAGCCCAATGGAAAAATAATCAATTTAAGCAAAGCGACCCATCGACATAAAAATTGAAACGAGTTTTTCACGAGTGTCCAACTGGGATCATACTCTTTCGATCTTTTCAGATTCCATGACTAAAAGTTTAGCCGTCACTTTCGAAAATATTGCCAGAACTATCCATATCTTAGGGTGTTTTCTGAGATACTGACTCGCTTTCCTTTTCTTTTTCACTTCTTATTTAGTCCTTGCTTCCACATTTGCAATAATTTATCTACCATGCAATCTATAATTTTGTATGACTATTGAATTCCATGACTTTCCAGGCCTGGAAAATGAAGTTCTTGAACTCCAATGACTTTCCAGGTTTTCAATGACCCGTACGAACCCTGCCCATGCAAAGATGAAAAAACAAACAAACAAAAAAACAAACAAAAAAACAACAACTACAACAAAAAAACCAAAGGAAAAAAAAAACACATTTTTTTTTAAGTCTTGGGTAAGTCTTTTTTTTTAAGTCTTTTTTTGTAATTTTTTTAGTCTTTGGCAACGAAACAATGTTATTGCTTTGGGGTCTCCACAAACGCAAAGACACCACTAAATCTGCCCCTTTAAACAGAAAGTCTACTTCAGTGAAATTTTGACATGGTGTTCTTGTTTTTTGTGTGTGTGTCATTAACTTGTTGTTTTTCTCATCGTTTCTCTCTAAGCTTTTAAATTCGCCTCATCACATTTTTATCTTTCCCTCGCTTTGGTTAGTCTTTAAATTAGCAGTTGGCAAATATCTGGAATTTTGCACACGAAATTTAAATGAGATTTGCAACTTAATTAGCAATAAGTTGTAATGAAAAGTGTTTATTAAGTATCGTTTGTCGTTAAACTATGACTGGTGTCACGAGTCTATCTTTGGTTGCTTTTTTTTCGCGTTTTCCAGGAGAGCGGAGTCAATTGCGAGGAGCGCGGAGCGTGAGTCAAACACGAAGGTAGCAGCGCGTGTGACTCGCGCTCCGCGCTCGCCTCGCAATTGACTCTGCTCGTCTCAAAAGCGCAGAAAATAACCCTTTTCTGAAGGCTAACCAGAGCAAGCTACATGGATTTCTGCGTTTCCAGATAATATCTTACCAGTTTCGAGGAAGCAGTTTTACACAGTACAGAAGAATCCCACTCCTTCGGATAGTATGCGATAGGAAAACAGTGACTATAACAGCAAGCGACACTTCATCTGACCGGGTGCCCATATACAGTAGAGTTAAGCCTATAAGCTGTAACATCCATCTGATGAGGTCTAGACCACGATCACTTGTCACTGGACCGTAATAATAACAAACGCAGAAGCTTAAAAGACCTTAAATAAAAGAGAAATGGAAATATAATAAATATGATAAAGTTGGGATGATCGAAATTAAAATGATGAATTTATCTGAAATGACGCGCGGAACTCTGAACAAAAGTCCGAGTGCTTCTAACAGGAGTCAAACCTATCAATATGAAAAAGACATTTCATGCCCGCATGCAAGCGTAACATATTCTCAACGCCCCCTCCCTCACTCCAATGTTGACAATAGCATGTTAAAAGCTGCGCTAGCATTAGGCACTTTGTAAACCAACGTTGTGTTGGGGAAGGGGGGTAATAAGCAAGACTTTGTTCATTTATGGAACATAAAAATGGGGGGATGTGTATTTTTTGGCGCTGTGCCGCATTTTCCCAACGAGTTTTGTCAGTCCAAGATTGTGGTTCGGACGCTCCACAACTAAGCTACGGGAGACTCGTGCGAGCAAGGCTATTCAACCAGGTTCTGGTGCAAATATCTCGCTACGCCGTCTGTTCAGTAATTAGGGAGCTTAAAAAGCCCTTTTTGAGGGACGGACGGCAAACGGAATTTGACTTTTTTTGCTTTCAGGCAGTGGTTTGGTCCAAAATTCTCAAGTAAATGGCCGCTATAAGATTAAGGACACTTGGCAACGGAAATGTGATATTGCCTTGTTAAAAGGGAATACGTCTCGCTTCTGGTTGCCGTCCGCCACTCAAAAACGCCCGAGCCACATTGCAAGCCTTCAGGCAAATGTTTCTGATATTGTTGTCACATTCTAACGTTCGCTGTGATCTGGAGAGCTTAAGCACAGGAGTTTTTTAGTGACGGACGTCAACTAGAAATGGTCTTTCACATTCTTAGGCAAACGTTTCGCCTAAATTTTCGCGAAAATCGCCTCTACAAGCGTAAAGACGCCGAACAGTACAAATGTGGTATTGAAAGGGAAAACGCTTCACTTCCATTTGCCGTCCGAAGCTCGAAAACGCCTGTGCTTAAGATCGTTAATACACGGACGTACGAGAAAATGCAATCTATTTGTTTTATATAGACCGAATTCATAAATGGCAGCCAAGAAATTCCTCACTAGCCTCATTTTAAAGCAAAAATTCTTTTCAATTTTTTTACATGTTAACGAGGCTTGTGAGGAAAATTAACACAAAGAGAAAAGAATAATTTCTTAGCCGCCATTTATGTAATGTGTTTATAATAGAGCAGTTTTCAATTGAGTGTCGAAGGTAATCACGTGATTGCTTTGGTCGTGATCTTGGTTGGCTGTGATTTGATTACAAAAAAAAATACTCGCGCTAACTTCTAAACCAATCAGATACAAAGCTAAAAACAATTGTGACTTAGTCACTATGGTTTTTCCGCGCTTCACGCCGGCTGCCTTTACTTGCTTTGCGTTGTGATTGGCTAATAAAACCAAGTCGTGAATGACTTCGATTTCTGATTGGCTGAAGTGCGTATTTCCTCAGGAAAGTGACTGGCTTTTGGCTGTGGTTTTATGCGTGACACTGAATTGAAAGCCCCTGTAAAGAAATATGCAAATGACTGATTACGTCATCCAAGTTTCTGTCGTCCTGTAACCAATCAAAATGTGACTAAAATTCAGCTTATTATATGCAATTATTACTTTGTCGATGCTGGGATGCTGACGAAAACTCACCATCTTGATAAGAAAGTGGGCTTCAGTTGAACTCACCTACTACCAGAAAATACCCCATAACCCATTGATTATGGTTCATTAGGAGGTCTTTCAAATTGCCCAGTGTCCACTGTATTAAATAAGCTCCGATACTCCACCCTCCGATTAAAACTGCATAGGCACCTCCTCTCTACGAATCAAATGAAGCAGTTGTAATGGTTACCGAGCAGGGACGCACTTTACGATCCGAAGTTCTCCACTTATTATGCAGTTTAGGTCAGTTAAAACGGAGCACAAAGTCGGACCACTGATCGTATTTACCCACGTGACCAGTAGCCATATTGATTTACTAAAACAGTAGCACATATTTGCATAAAAATAAACTTCAGTTCCCCGAGGAGGATTATTCGGGTAGACCAAAATGGCCGCTCTTTCTTGGTGTAGCTACACCAAAATGGCCCCTTTGATTATCAGGTGAAAACGATTTTGTGTTTGGGGGTGGGGGGTTATGAAATTAGCTGCTTGAAAATATAGTAGATGTCCTGTTTATCGTACATTTGTATCGTTAAAAACAAGCAAAAACAGTTTTCCAAAGGTGCAAGTATGCAGACTCATCTTATTGCACTCTTCTTTATACTACACGCTTTAATGTTGTCACCTACTGGCAAAGACCGTGACCCCCATCAGAAATCGAAGAAACCACCTCAAAAACACGAGATCAATCCAGCTCTTGTCTCAGGCTGTTTGAAAGGTCCCTTCAATAAAATGTAGGATAATCGCACGGCACGCTAGCGCAAATTTATGAGGTCCGCATGCAAGTGCATTATAACATCAACATCAAGCTCGGGTAAAGCGTTGCCGGTTTGGAAATTTTGCCTTTGGACAAGGACTTTGAACAATGAACGGCATCAAATCCCAACTTTTATGGGTTATTGAAGATGGCATTGAAATGGCACAACAACGAAAGCAATTCGTTGGAACCGCATTTGGCACTGCAGGCCATCCAGTCCACCACAGGATACCCACACAATTGGACGCGTTATCCTAACGCAGCATGAAATGCCCATAATTGTTGAGAGTATGCAATAAAATGGCTCACTCCTTCTGCCTGCCTGATCTAGGAGAACAAATCCTCCGTGACGTCTACAAGTACACACGGCAGTACATGCGTAATAATAGACAACACAGTATTTACTCGATTAAGCGCCGTGTAAATTTTTCGCGACTCGAAATGCGATGCTTATAATATTCGGGGTCGGCGATAACAACTGATAACAAGTAAATGTTGACGGTAAAATAGAAAAATGTTTCAAAAATGGCATTCACTGTCTCCTGTTGGTGGAAAAATGGGCGTTTTCGTGATCCCAGCATGCCTGGCCTCCTCTAAATACGTGTACATTCGAAAAAATAATTATAGGAATGCGGGCTTTTTTTTTCCTTTTTATTTGCTTGGATTCGATGCTTCATCGGGGGTGGAGCTTAATCGAGTAAATACACGTTATCTTACCCCAGGGACTAGTTTGTGAAGAACGTAGACCACCAGCAACAGTGACATGATGAGCCCAAGTGACACACCAGAAGAGTAAAAGAATAAGCTGTTCCTACAGAGTGAAATAAGCGACGTGACAGTTAGTGGTTAATACAGTGCACTGTTGCATATGAGAACAAGCATAATTATTAACGTGTATATCGTCGTAATTGCAATGTACTGCATTACAATTCTAATTTGAATCCTGGCACTTCGGTTAAAGAGCTGAACTTGCACGCAGATTCTCCAGGTCGAAATCCCGTTGTGGCTTTCGCCAGTCCCGAATTCATCTCCACCGGGTTTGGTAAATGCAGTAATGTATTGATGCTTATTAATAGGGGCAAATTAAAAAAAAAATGGATAGTATACCTACTGAGTCTCTCGGCGTTGTAAAAGATGATAAGGCCTGCAAAAAATGCTGCTGGAAATTGCCAGTCTATTGCTAGCAAAAAGAACACACACACAGAAAGAAACATCAATGTGTAAATTACAAGATGCATAACATTTAAGCAACAAAATTAACCATAATATATACATTAAGTAATGTAAACACCAGTTATGAGTAATCCACCAATCTCCTCCCCCCTTTCTCCCAAATTCCTCCTTTCCCAATCACTCCCAACTGCCCTCCCTCATTTCTCCCAGTCTCACCTCCCTATTACCTCTCAATCCCCCCAAAATACCTCCTCCCCCATTTCCCCAAATCCCTCCCTCTCCCATTCCCTCCCAATTGCCCTCCCTCATTTCTCCCAGTCTCACCTTCCCATTAGCTCCCATTCTCCAAGAAATAACTCCCCCCCATTACCTCCCAAACTCCTCCCCCATTTCTCCCAAATCCCTCTTCACCCATTCCCTCACAATTATCCTCCTCACTTCCCCCAATCTCTCCTCCCCGTTACCTCCCAGTTACAGTCCCCATTTAGTCCCAAACATCACCTTCCCCATTACTTCCCAACCCCCTTTCTTCCCCAATCCCCACTCTACCCATTCTTCACCATTCCTCCTCCCCCACAAAGCTTAATGGGACTCAAGCTCATGACCTAAAGTACTACCCCTTCAGTGACATGATGCAAAACAAACTGAGTTACCCAGCTAACTTTACAGCCAGTCAATTACAAGCATTAACAAACTGATTAAAATGTGGAACAATTTCTTGTGGGGTTACTTTTGTGACAGCTCCTGCACAGAAGTTAAATTCTGCATGAAATTAATTTGTCCAGTTACCTTGAAACTCAGCAGTGACTCTTGCTTCGTCTTTAATTCCGTCTACTGCAAAGCATGATGTCTTGAATGGCGACTGCTTGAAAATGATATGATCCAAAACATTACTGCTGGTCACCAAAGACTGCAACACTGATGCCCAGGTGTGATTGGCTGGGTTCAGAGCATTGCAACTGTTGAATGGAAAGACATACAATGCCTCAGCAATGACATGCGCAGTCAATGGTCGATAATAATTATGTTCAGTCTGTAGCATATGCCCACCTGCTTTATGGTCGCAATACTACACTGAATTGCCGGCACTACATTAATGACTGGCAGCAGGATAATTCCTCTGCCCACAGAAATATGAGAGTACCACTATGTTGAAATAAGAAATTCACTGGACTTTTTCCCAAGGTAATTCACTGATTCCAGGACCGATGCAAAAAGTTAGTGACAGCACTGCATTTTAAACAATAAAAGGATACTAAAGCTGTGTTCACATCAGGCCTGGATTATAATTGAATTAAATTTGGAATGGGTTCACATCAACTAATTACAGTCCCTGATTATAACTGGCTTATAAGTACTTCAAACAACCCCCTTGGGGGTTGTATAATAAACTTGTATGAGACAAAATAAGCCTTTCTTCTCTCCTCAAAACCAAGCATGGTGGTGATAATCATAGCATCATGTTGGATTTGTATTTTTTCTTTGTGTAACCCTGTTACGCTGACGAGAGTGCCACTTACAGATTTTACTCTGGAAAATGCCACATGCTAGTTATCACTTAGGGTACCCCTTGGGCACGAAAGGGTTAGTGATAATGAATACCAAACAAAGAAAATTTCAAATCAAACCAGGTTGAAATTTTTTTTTACCTGATCTTAATTTTCACCAGCAACAAACATGTGTGCTGTATACATGGTTTTATTTTGGAGCCTTGACTTCAAGATGGTTAATTTTGCACCTGGTTCATGTGACGTTCACTTGATCCACATGTGAGTTGTTTTGATCAGTTAGTTGCAGTTGTTGTTCGCTCAGGTTGGTTTGACAGGTTTTCCTTCCAAACCCCCCTCACTCTCTCAAGAGGGCAGAGAGGGTCTTTTTGTTCTTGTTGGGCTCCTCCCCCCTGTCTCTTCATGGGGAGGGGGGCATTGTTTAGTTGCAATAAAGCCTCTCTTTGTGCCAAACAGGTGGTTGCAGTCTGACCTTTATTTCGTCGTTTTTATGTCAGGAGAGAAATTCTTGAATTTTATTGAACATTCTACGTGGACAATGATAAACATGCATTCAAACTTGTTCCACATGTGAGCAATTCATTGAGATGCTTTTGGGGTGACCGCGGAATACCCTGCCACTTGTGACCACGGCTGTCTTCTTTCATTGGCCACATTTGAAGAATGTGGTAAGACACTACATGCTATTCACATGCAAATAAGTGACAAGGTATTTTGCAGTTAAGCTATCATTGCCTTTACCATGCGTACATTACCTTTCAGCTTCAAAGGAGTGAACCTTACTTTCGTTAAACTCTAGTTCAACCTTTACACTGCCCCATAAGCGTGACAGCACCAGCTCATCACCGTGCACACAGACTGCTATGATGGACCTGATAGGAAAAACTTGAAAACTGTCTGCCCTAGAAAGGCTTGAAATAGAGATATCTGTTGAGAGAAAGAAAGTACCATGCAATATCAATAAGGATGTGGAATAGAGAAGGATGCAGCATGGCCCAGTGGTTAGGGCACCAGTTTATTATGCAGATGTTCTGGGTTCAAATCCTGCTACCGACTGAATACATCTTCGGTAGTTCTGATCTCAACTCCACACGCATCAGAGGTACTTCCCATTTACACGGAAAACCCGGAATTTCCAGTTGGAATGTCAAATGGTATATGCTTTATTCCAAAATGGCCACCATTTTAATATTCTTTTGTTTTTATTCAAATTAGCCCTTGTTGCCTCGTTTTCAAGCCCAAACTTCAAAAGAATATTTTACCTTGAGCGAGGCAAAAATGGCTAATTTGAATAACAACAAAAGAATATTAAAATATCAACCATTTTGGAATAAGGCGTATGCACCATTCCATTTGGAATTTTCAGAAATTATGATGCATCAGCATCATCAGTGTCTTATCTGTGTTCCTTTGGGGCTTTCATGTTGATACCAGTAAATTTTGTTTGTTACCCAGCTTTTATTAGGACAAGCTGCGTCATTTAATACTTAGACCTAAAATTTCCACCTGGATCGTTCATGTAAATGGTAAGCACCCCTGGTTTCCTCCCTCCGATTAAGTTTCTTAATCTCCACTGTTTGTTTGAATTGTTCTTTCTTTACACAGCCCCCAAAACATCCCACTTTAAATACTACCCTATAGAAATATAGGTTTCTTACATCACTTTACTGGCTTAAAATTTCTAAGTTGTGAGACTGCCACAAAGGGAGTCAGTCAATCTGTGGTCAAGGGAAGAAAAAAAAAACACTGCATAGCTACCACACGGATTTTTTTCCTGTGTAGTCTGGAATTATTTAACTAAAATATGTGTATATATGTACTGAATGTAGGATGCCAATAAGCCCTTGCAGAGTGCTCAGTAGCTAGTGAAACTAGAGCTATGAATACAAGTAAAGGTAAATGGACTACATTCTGTAATCAACAAATTTGTTTCGTAGGACCATGGCCCACTCTTCAGGATCTTACAATGATTACTATTTCAACATGATTACTATTTCTACTTGGTGGTTTGTACTGCTGCCCATGCACGTAATTGTGAATTACAATTTTTAATTACATTATTTCTTTAAAAGGAATTTGTTTGCATGCCAACAGCTGCTTGCTAATTCTGACCGTTTGTTGAGCGTGGCGAGCTCTGGGTGGCAAATCATATATATATATGTATACATATATATAACAATAATTAGACTATTATTTTGAGTTTTCTGAGTCAATAGATCGTCAACGAGGTGCATATCACCAGGTTGGCTATTAGACTCATAAAAAACGAGAACGAGCAGTCTAATATGGTTTTAGTGGAAACCACTCACATACTATCTTCAAAATAATTCCAGTTTTTATTGATTTTAAGATTGGAAAAAGCTGCCATTGTTTTGTTCTTGTTCAAAGTGCTGGACTTTTTGCTACTCACTATCTATCACTCAATTGATAGCGAGTAGCGAGCCAATCAGATTACAGGATTTGTGATAGTATGTGAGTGGATTTCCACAAAAATGTATGTACAGAAACAACTTTGAAAAAACAGAACAGGGATTCCTTCTTTCATTTATTCTTCGCCCGCACGGTACAGTGTCACAATGCAAGACTACACTTAACTGTTATAAATATTATGCAAGTCTTAATTCAGCAGCAACCCCTCTCTGAGCATAACTTGTTTATACCCGCTGATACCCGTTTACCTCTGTGAAGTTTAGCGCGATAGGCGAAGAGCGCCTCTCGAGTGCGCAATCATTTTTGAGAGACCACCCCACATGTCCAGATGTAAAAGAAAGCTACCAAAAATAGGGCAATAGATTACCTTCGCATTTCTGAGCATAACTTGTTTATACCCGCTGATACCCGTTTACCTCGGTGAAGTTTAGCGCGATAGGCGAAGAGCGCCTCTCGAGTGCGCAATCATTTTTGAGAGACCACCACACATGTCCAGATGTAAAAGAAAGCTACCAAAAATAGGGCAATAGATTACCTTCGCATTTCAGCGCTTCTGCAGCGAATAAAAGAGAAAACAGAGACAAGAGAATTGTTGCCATGTGGGACTCCATGTTGCTTGTGGATCTTGTGGATTGTGGAGGTTCTTGTGGAGTTACACTAGGGCACCCGCTGACCAAAGCCCGGGCTCATAAAGCGAGTTTGCGCGGGAACCTTCTTCGCGCGCCATTTCCATGATTTGAGAGACGTCTGGGAATGAATCACTTGAAGCATTTTTACGAGACAGACTTAGGCCACCCTCCGGTCTGAGCGCAATCCAAGTTGACAGCCAGGGTTAACCTTTTTTCGGGGGGATTCAAGTTGGACTTTGGTGCGGGAAGTCGCGGGTCTATAAATTATAA
>BLFK01000742.1:946556-951593 GCA_014634185.1 Astreopora myriophthalma
ATTCTTAATATCTCAGTCACTAAACAAACGAAGCCCCTTATCATGAAGTTTCTGCAATACAATATTGAACAGGAAGGGTTTTATTTCTGATACCTTTGCACATTAACAACCTAACTGTAAATAGCGCATTTTAATTATGTGTTTGAGCTTGGCAAGTTTTCACATAAGAACCTGTGTATATTTTCAGGCTGAATAAGTCTTTGTATTGATCGGGGGTTTAATTTGCCCAATTTCTGCCTGGAGGTGCTTCAACCACAGTTTATTCTATGCAGTTATTACTGTATTTCAGTGAAAAAGTTTGAATTTAAAGTTCATAAAATTAGACCATTTGTGTGCGATTTTGTTGCGAAGAAATCCCCACGTCCTCTGACGGTTAGCCTCACCGGCAACGCAAAACAAAGTCGGGTCAGACATTCCTGGCAAGGTGACCGTGATCATGATTACATGGGGAAATATCAGGCCGGTTGGCTGGGAGCCCCGTGCCGCGATACTGGCAAAGCTGGTTTGCCCTGTTCTCGCGTCATCGTTAAATCGGCAGCAGACATGCAAAGATCTCGATTAATTTCGGTGAAATAATCTCGCTTATTTCACCGTGAAAACGGGCTCCACGCAATCATGAGCATAAGCGCAAGGATCAAAATTTTTCCTTTTCCTTGTGCTTCCTCTTATGCTTGCACTCTCTGCTCGTGCTTGCGTTACTGTTGGTTTTCACTTGACATGAATGTCTTATGCTTGAGCTTATGCTTACGCTTGTGCCTGCGTCACTAGTGAAAACCAGGCTTTAGGCCTTAACCCTTTCAGCCCCAAGGGGTGCCCCAGTGACGAGTAAAATCGTCTGGCGTTAGACAGAGTAAAATCTGTAAGTGGCACTACTGGGAGTGAAAGGGTTAATCTTATTGACTACTATTGACTACTTGTAGTCAATAAGATTAAGGCCTAAATGATAGTTAATGATAGTTTGGCGGCAAAGTACGAGTTGTAAGATTTGGAATTGTTAGATTTACAATGACTTAGGTGGCAAAAAAAAGTTCCTCAACCGAGGACATCCACACGCCACGCGAGGAGGGAAGCTCGTGCTCGCGCGTTTCGTCCGCCTTTCCTTTGCCCTCAGCCCAAAACCACTGCTTGATGACTGGGTGGGGTGCGTGAAACACGCGAGTGTGCGCGAAAATCAGTTGCTTCCAATCGCCGACAAGCCACGCGAGGAGGGGAGCACGTTCTTGCCTGTTTCACCCTCTTTATGATCGCCGACAAAGGCACAGTTCGCATCTAGCCTTCTCTTTACCCTTATCCCAGAAGTTCTGCTTGAAAGCAGTTCCAACAGACGATATGAAAACCTCGGTTAACCTTTAATCGCGGCTTAGCGTTAATCAGATTTCCAGCAACTGGGTCTGTGGTCTAATTGACATGTCTCTAAAATTAGCCAATGAGTGAGCGAGAAATGGAGAGCTTTTGTACAATGCATTACTTACCGTCTTTTGTGGGTGATGATGGTTCAGCGCTCTGCGTGAGATCAGGGAAAGAAATAACAAACATCTAAATCACTAAATTTGGCACCCTACCATTTGCGTCTGATGCCATACATTAACCATCACAGGAGTAACTGAATACGCCTCCTCCCTCCACAGAATAAGATCATTCCTTGCATTTTTCACATATTTAAAATACCCAATAATCATCTAATACTTTCTCTCTTAAATGTAGAGTACTCCCCTAGATCCTTTATAAGAACGTTCAATGTTTTCCTTTTGCCTGTGATGTGTAATAACACCCAAACATGTGACCTTTACGGTGACAATTGAAGGGGTAAATAATTAGAATTTTGAGAATGCTTCTAGGGAACTTGAAATCAGTCTCCCTGGCCGAAGTGCCTTTGGATCTTCAGCCCTGTCAATTTCTATCTGAAATTCCCCACCTAACAGAGTCAGTAACGCTATAATTATCCCTCTAAATTACTTAAAACTTTGATAAGAGGGCTAAAAAGAGCTTCAACCAAAACTAGACAGGACCTTCAAAAAGGAGAAATTCTGAATCTTAGAGAGTAATGTCAAGTGTGTGCGGGGCTTGTCTCATACTTTTCGAGGCACGTCCATAAAATTACTTGAATACAGGAAGTGGGTTTCGATTGGAACTCTGTGAATGTGATCGCGGAGTAACTACAAATTCATGTAGCCACTCCACGACCTGGTTAATAATAACTTCGCTATGCGGCTACTCGGCTGTACTGGTTTTAGCTTGGGTGGCAATTTGTTCCATCCGTTCTTTTTTTTTTTTGGTAGATTTTGCATTGCAAACCTCAGCTGGGTTGAGGGCGCTTCCAAATTATCGCTATACAGGCTTCACTTGTTATCCGCCCCGGCGGCAATGCGTGGATTTTCCCTGAGGCGCGGTCTCCTACCTCACCCTCCCCTTTGTCCTTGCAATTTTCCATCCCTGCTTCTCTCCGATCATTTATAATGACAGTATAAAGACAGAATGCATCAAGACCGCAAATCTGGCGATTATTTTCGAATTGACCCGATAAGAAAGTCATTTATGAAGAGTTAAATTCACCCGATGATGAAAATATTAGCTTTCCGGTCAAATCAGTGGAAATTATTGACTAACCTTCGGCGATTGCCGTCCAATGATCGAAATAATCTTGACATTACCGCAGTAAAAACGGTCTGTTTAGGTCTAAAGATATACGCATTCGGAGGGGAGAAGTCATTTGGCAAACAGAGGCGACTGATTTTCTATCCTGTGGCTTTTCGGCAACAAGGAAATCTACTAACTGCAGTTGCCAAGAGTGATGGCTTATGAAAGAAAATAAGTGTGATTTAATAAGGTTATGTACTTACCACTAGTACTGCGTGTGAGAAAAGGAAACAGAGCCCGATGCGCATGGATGTAACAAACATCTTGGCAATACTCTGTAGTTTCTAGATAACAATTCCAGTTGCCTCAGCCGGGTTACACAAAAGTGCCTTTCGAACCTTGCGTGGAATGCCGGGCATAAAAAGACAAGAAGAAACATTACACCTCCGCTTTGGTAATCTGCTGCTTTATCATCATAAATCTGTCAGCTTACTGTCATCGAACGGAAAAGGAAGGCCAGTGCTGCGCTCATCACGCATTCAATAGCACTTGGGAGAAACAGAACGCGTGACACTAGAAAAAATCAAGCCAAGCTATGTTGAGGCGGATATTTGATTTCGAAGTGAATGTTTTGTCTACCTGTACGATCCCATAACGCACTTCGTACCTCGTCTTTGTACGTCGCGGTGTTCGCGAGGCGTCAAAAAATCTGGAAGATTGCTTGCAGCCTCCTTTTTCTCTTCAACTCCGACGACTTGTGCGATACCGGGCGAGAGCGCGCCACGCTCGAGAGTAGGCCGGGGGACATTGGGACGAGGCGTGATGTTGCTGGCCTGTTATCGAGTGTGGCTCATCGCACAACTCGTCGGAGCTGGGTGCTAAAACGACGACCCCTCGGCTCCATGCTTATAGAGCCTGTTGCGAGCTGCTGCTGTGCATCGGCCTTCTTGAACCAATTTGATCGATCGAAACGTTTGACTCATTCGCTGATGCTTTTACTTGTATCCAGAGTCTTTTTACACACGCTCTTCTGAAATGGCGGATTTGCTCTCCGTGGAAGCAACTCTTTTGTGCAATCTTGAGCCTACACTAGCCTAAGGGCCTTTGAAAAAGTAAACCAACAATAATAATTGCTACCAAAAATACGTCATAATTCAGTTATATGAAACGTTACTGTTTATTTCTTCAATTGCAAAATAAACGGCCATCTGCTTCTTAACTGTTCTTGCCACTGACCTGTCGTTGTCCTACATTCACGTCCATACATGCAAGTTACGGCAGCCTGCTTCACTTCTCACTGAGGTCGAGTTATATACAGTCACATTTTCACTCAATGTCCGAAAGTGCCATTGTAATTGTAACTGTAACGTCATTTGCATATTTAAAGATTGTCTCCTACATGAGCCATGTTTTATAAAAATAAAGTCAGTTTATTAGTCATCGGTCACCACCACCACCACCACTATCAACATCGTCGTCGTATTTATCGTCATCATCAGGTAGCTTACGAAACGACGACGCGACGGCAACTACGACGCTACAAAACAATAGGTTTAGTGAGCAAAAACAATGGTTGTGCAAGGTCTGCACATGCGTTTTACATTTTGGTACATTTCTTTGCCGTCGTCTCCTAAAAAAGGACTTGAAATGACCAAATTTCAGGTTCTGTGGAGAACGCTGGCAGATAACTAGGAATTTTCACTTCTCTCTCTATGCTTGTAACCCGCTCATACCGGTTTAATTCCTCGACAGTTACTACACACTTTAAATGCATAACGACATTAAATAGTTGCGTAGTGATACGAATAACGCGAACTTGCATTTTTAAATCGGATATCCTCGTAGCCGTCATCGTTCTCGCCATCATCATGATTACTTGTTCTAGAGGCTTATCATGTATTGTAAGTTACTCCACTAACGAGTTAGATTTCAGTGTGACAAGAATTTCGTGGCTCCATATTGATTTCCTTGTCAAGTTCAATATGTTTCAACAATCTCTCTTCCCAGACGATTCTCTCCGTTGCGCTCGAATAATCTAAGAACGTTCGCCTCCTTAAAGTTTTAGGAAGACGCTTTTGGTGGACGCCATCTACACGGATTAGTATCAACGAAGAGTCTGCCAATTCCGTGGAACGATACAGGGCCATTTGCAATTCTTCACGGCAAAATTTACTGTTCAAATAATTCTTGGAAATAACAGCCAACACCTTCCTACTGTTGTACACGCTATCGGCAATGTTTTCGATAATTGCTTTACCGATTACAAAGTCCCGACTGTGGATACAATAACTGATTCGCTTGCTTTCCAGCACCAGAGCGAGGTTGTCTCGTACCCAGTGATGATCAAGGGAACTGAAGCTGATAAAGACGTCATACTGAAAATCCGCTGATTGCCAATAACCTGAAAAAGAAAACCGGTGTAATCACATCACGTCTTTTGCTCACAGGGGGGGGGGGGGG
>BLFK01000742.1:952046-954546 GCA_014634185.1 Astreopora myriophthalma
GAAGCGGGAATCGTTAAGCCCGGGAGGGTAGGGTCTCGGGACTCAGAAGCAAAGTGCGCGGCCCCGTCACCTCTCAACAACCCGCGTCCATTCATAACAATATTAGGAAGACTTGGCGACGAGGACGGCAATGGTAATCTCGCTTTTAAATAGTAATTCGCGTCATTGTAATCACTTCACGATTGTCTATGTGTAAAATGTAGGCCTATTGTCCAAAAATGAAACTGGTATGAACGGTTTTCAAGTTTGGAGAGAGAAAGGAAAAAAAATCCCCCGAGCTATTGATTTTGATCATTTGAAGTTGTCGTTTTGCAGAGGACGGCAAACAAATGTACAAAATTGTATAACGCATTTGTTTTTACTAATTAAACCCGTTGTTTAGAGACGTTGCCATTGCCGTTGCCGTCCTCGCTGTTAAAGGTCCTTAGTAACCACCCGCAGGAGCCTTCCACTCGTCCAAGCTCGTCCAAGCTCGTCCAAGATTGGTTAGTACAGGCGCCATGTTCGCCAGTCATAAGCCTTACTTAACTGCTTGGACGCGTGCGAACTGGAACTAAACTACTTTTCGCGGGAAAAACATGTCTAAAATAGCTCGGTCTGTTATGGGCTTCTGACCTGGAGTTACTCACTTGGTTCCACAAGGCTCAGAAAGATCGTGTCCGAATCGACGCCTTTTAGTGTAAGAACCTCGCAGCTATAAGCCCCAGTGTCATTTTCTGTCACATTTCTTATCAGAAGAGAAAAGTTTACTTTGGGAATCAATTCTTCCTCGAAATAAACATACTCTAGCTCGTGGTGAACACCATCGTCAGCTTCTAAGGGCAACGTTCTCCCATTGAAAGCCCAAGAGATTACGGTGCCTATATTTGGAGTGTTTCGTCCGGCGCATGTTAACAGTGCGTCTTCGTTTTTGTGCTTCGTCACCTGATTGACGGATGTGTGGACTTCTGGTAGCATGATTGGAAAGTTAGCTGAAATAGAGGATTGTCAAGAGATTTATTCGCACTATTCGCTTCGCTGCGAGGATGCATGTGCCGATTGCCTTACGTCAATTCCGCCACATGTGGGTATACTGTGACTATAGACCTTCTTACCGATACGGCGCGGCCATCTTGAATTATATTGTTGTGAAAAAGACATTGTAGAGTGCTCAGGGGGCAAATTCGCGCATATCGTATGGATGAGTTTAGTTTCGGTCCAAATTTTTTCAAACGAGATAAATTTTTGTATTTCTTTTGTCTCAGATTAATTATAGTGTGAAGCAAAGGATGTAGAAATCAAAGTGGCTTGAAAAATGTCTAACGAAAACCATGCAAATTTATACCCACAACATGTATGAATTTGCCCCTTAGGCATCCCATAATATCTTTCGCAGAACAATAGAATTCATGATGGATGCCGTATCGGTAAATTAAAAATCTATTGCCGTATAAGTTCACGTGTTGACTTCCATTTAGATTGTCTAAACTGCATTTAATAAGTGGAGTGATTCAGAACCACGTTTGCCGCGGTAAACGGCAACTGGCAAACGGCAGGATATTTCTTGTCATAAATATACGGAGGTTTTCTTATTATAATGAGCTTATTCATTTACGTACAAGTTCCAGAAATTAAATTAAATTGCTTGATAGGTGTGGCTGGCAAGCCGATACAACGGAAGTTTAAATCAATTGAGTTTACTTGATTTTGGCAAACAGCAAATTTCGGCTTGACGTTACGTTTGCCGTAAACATGGTTCTTCAACAATCGTCTCTCAGGACGCACTCACTCGTACGATCACGCAGAGCTTACTTCATAAAGGAATGCTATTGAGCTAAATGTCGTATTGGGCTAGCTTAAGATACTGACGGAGACCTAGAGGTCCTTTGCATGATAGCGTCATTTTACTACCAAGACCAGAATGCATTGAGTAGCTTCTATTGTCAGGCAAATTTTGCCAATTGTCTTGTTATTCCCTGAAGAGTAAAAAAATCTGCATAAGAAAGCATTATTACAAAGCATCTTGGTCTTGGTAGTAAAATGACGCCATCATGCAAATATCCTATTCTGTGCCGGAAATTACAGACACTTAGTTCATCTCTACGATTGAACGCTATCAGGCACGTACGGCAGGCTCAAATTGAAATGCCCAGTCCTCTCCCGTTAGTAAAACTCATGACAAAAAAATTCCCAACACCGTGCTGATCGAACAGATTTAGAACAAATGAACAGAACGCCGCTCAAATATTGGGAGTCTCAGCCACAGTTTCGACTCATTAATTCACAGCTAATGTACAATGTCAGGCGACCCACAGGTACGAGCGTCCCCATGTTATGGTCCGGGCTATCAGCACAGGAGTAGACCAGGTTATTTTTGGTTTTTGAAGTTCCCGCGAAAAGTTTTTTCCGCTGTTGCGAGCAGTACCCTCTGTGCGAAAAATACATGGTATAAATAATGAGCTGTCAATCACTGTCACGCTAAGCCATTTGATTGGACGAATGTCTCCGTCTATTTCTTTTA
>BLFK01000742.1:959546-976665 GCA_014634185.1 Astreopora myriophthalma
GAAAGAAGGCCGTATGCTAACCCTGTAATTTAAATAGTCAAATCGTGAGTCTTTCAAGCTCGAGTAGCCGTGGAAATTAATCCGTCGAAGGACGTGACTATAATTCTGACATTCTAATAGCGCAAGGTCTTAACATTGAACTAATTATACAGCTCTGCACATGATGTCGTGTCGAGCTTTTAAGAAAGTTACTGTGTCCTCGATTTATCTAAGTTATCTTTTTCTGTAGCAAACATACCTTCATGAATGGCACAAAGAAGAAATGTTTTAAATAAAAGTTGGCGATTAAATGTAAAAGCCAAAGACGTTGAGAGTTTTGCCATGAGATCGTTTGGGCAATCTTCGGATCGATAACACCAGCAGCAAAACTGCATGATATGTTAATAATGGACGACAGAAAAAGAAAAAAAAATCTATGGACAAATTATTATGCTGCAATCCGTTTGAACCAAAATTTGGAATAAAGATAATTATTATTGATTCGCAAACAGTCTCGCGGCCAAATATTTGACGATAATTCTGTTGGAGTACATTTACGGAAGTGGCTTTGCCGACTAGATTGCGCATAGAATCGTTTATTTCTTTTCTAAGGCGATACGCTATTTCAGCCTAGGAAAATTTTCCAGTGAGACGAATTACTATCTTATGTAGTAGATTTGTTCAAACGCTAATTGCAAGTTCGTATAAATAAATATCACTTGCTGTGCAACTGTAGTCAGCCTTATCCCCAAATTATCCTTTCCCAGAACACGTTTGCCAGGAAATTACCTTCAAGGTGAAAACCTTGAATCACTAAGCGTCGGTATACGCTCATAAAATAATAAACGAACGGAGAGCGAGGACAAGAATTAACGGAAATTGTCCACATTATATATAGTTCGCCTAGATTAAGAAGGGTGCTGAAAGCTCAATAACAAAATATCGTAAGTAAGCTCGCCAGGAACTGATTCTAAGTAGAACATTCACACAGAGATTCCGGCGTTTTAAAAGCGTTTTTGTTGGTTATAAAATGGTTTTATTTTACATTTTGAACTTTTTACATTAAAAGGTATTGCTTGGGTTATTTGTTGGTGAGATAAATACTAACTCGGCTAAGATATGGCTCTTAAGGATACCGCTTCGATGCAATAGCCAAAGCGGTTAATTGAATGAATCAAAATTACATCACCTTGTGGCAAAGTTTCTCATAAATATTGCACTGTCGTGAACTTAAATGAAACTTAAACTCATCAATTTAATAATAAGAAGACTCGAGAAATTACAGATGATAATAGTGAAAGTGCTCAGAATATTCTGGAATATTCTTAAGGTGCAATATCAGTCGCACTTGATTTTTGTCGATGATATAAGTAGGAAATCAAACTTCTTTGAGGAAATGTGATCATCAAAATGAAATCCATTTTCTAAGGGCATTTATGATAACAAGGGTGAAAATTGAAAGACTATTTCGTTGAAAATGCGATAATCTGTCAGTGGGTGATTTGTTTGTAATCTTTATTTAATTCATTGTGCGGTATGGGCTTGAGCATTCAATAGGCATTGTGCTGCTAGTCGCTGATCGCCAAGGTTCTAAACACACCTGTACAGCGCTCATTCAGTCAGTTTATTTAGCTATTTAGTATTCCGATGTACTGGTAGGGAGGTTCGAAATCTACGTGCATAGATATAACTAAAAGTATGTTACAATTAAATTGCCTGAGAAACGTCAATCGGGAGTTGATGAGGGGTCGAACTTCATACAAGAATAATAATTTACACACCGTTTCGTGTCTCAAATTTTGCGGCTAGTGGCTAGTGCGCAAGGATCTCAACGATCAGTTGGTATTACGTCAAGATCACCCAACAACGTCACGCGTAAATTTTGTGTCAAAGCAAAACAGGCATAAAATAGCAAATTGTTTGGACACGTCTCTGAGTTAAGAGATGTGCGTGGAGGGCTGGCGTAGTGGCGAAAGTGCTCGCCTTCCACCAGTGTGTCGCGGATTCGATTTCCAGACTCGGCGTCATATGTGGGTTGGGTCCAATTCTCGAAAAACCTGAAACGTAATCAGTTTGTAAAACCGCGATCCGCTTTTTCCGAAAAGTTGGTCTGTTAAAGATGCTCTAAAAGTAGGAGGGAGGAAACCAGCATCCATGGTTTATGGCTGTAAAACGGGATCAGACCTAAGTGATCCGAAAACGTCTCGGTTTCTTTTCAAGATGCGGGGAGACATACGCCCGAAAAGTTTCGACGCTTTCCAGAAACTACCCTCCGAGCAGTGGATTCTCTTCTCTTATCCGCTTTGGTAGCGAAACGAGAGACAAACCACTGCGAGCAACCGACCCGTTCTCTGTTGAGCTTGCGCGGCTGACGACACCCATCACGCCCTTAAATCACGTCACATTATCGCACACGTTATGATCACATGCACCCTTGCGAAGAAAACAAAACTGGTTTGCAAACTAGCTTTTCCAGTATTATTTTAATTTATTCGTCCCTGAATCAGGACGGAAAGGATCGCTTGCTCGCGGTGGTTTCTCTCTCGTTTCGCTAGCAAAGCGGATAAGAGAAGAGAATCATCTGCTTGCAGGGTATCCATAAACGGGCGCCTGCCCCGAAAGGTTCGTTTCTTCTCGTTGCAAAGGAATAGCAACATTTGCTTGGCGTCAGAAGTCCATGTTGGGGTCTACCCCTTATGATCAGTGCTAGACAGTCTCTAGACAGTGCAGTGCAGTGCAGTGATAGACAGTGCCAGTTTTATATAGCGCATTTCATCAGTGGCATTCACATCTCTTAATTTACACTCCAGACCTTAGAAATGTAATGATAATGATAACGATAATGATAATAAAATTAATAATAAAAAATAATTAAAAGTGAGGGGCACCATATTCCTTCGACACGTAAGTACCGGGGTCGTGAATTTATTACATTTTGAGTGTGAAAGTGAATTCGCCGATCTTAATTAAAGTTCTGCAGATATTTTGTTGTCGGAATATTGTTTCAATTGCACACTCAGTATATATTTATGGAAACTGGGAAAGAAGTTTCGAACCTTGTATTTAACTGTATCATTGTCAAGTCCCAATGAACAGTGATAACTAACACTGGCTGTCTGGTTCTAGTCATGAGTCTTTATGGTAGCCAGTGATCTTTTCAAACTTATAAAACTTTGAATGCGTAATATTGTAATTAAGACAAGGGTAGAAATAAACTTGTCGTTGTTGTTTTTTGTTGTCTTCCATTTTTGCACTTTATATAATTGTTCGCATGCTTTATTCCAAGACGTCTTTCCACGCAGTAGGTTAGGGCTTAGGGTTTTAGTGTAAGTTGCATGTTAGCTGTGTTCCCTGTGAATCATGGCGTTGATTTTAACCTTTCTTCCTTTTGACTGTAACCAGAAAACTTTGGGAAGGCGTCAGCTTCGCAGGATTTCGACCTTTGCTTTTTATGCTCTTCACGTGCACCGGCCTTAACGAGGGTTTGTAATTTCTCCATTGAACGATTTGCGATTTGACTTTTTATTTGTACCACAAAGGGTGAAGATGGTTTTAAATGCAAATCATCAAGCATGTTGCGGTGCAAACGATTGAGGGAATGAGCTGAAATGGATTTCCTCAACCCCGGTTCTCCATAACGACTACAGAAAGAGTTACGTTCAAAGCCAAGGGTAGGGTGGCAGGATGAAGACCTCGTCAAAAGGGGAGGCTTTTTGGCGTTTCGCCCTTCTAAGTTGACGCGTATATTTTGTGCTATATTGAACGTGTGCTTTTCCCCCCGGTACTGGACGGCATCACTGGCAGGCTTAAAGACTGGAGTCCTTATCTTTAACAGCTGCAGCAGTGCGTTCCGAAAGCGGCGATCCCTGTAGCAGTAAATGAGAGGATTTATTGTAGAATTTAACAGTAAAATTGTATCCGCGATACGGAAAGCCGAATTTTCACGAAGTACAGGAAAACTTTCGCCCAGACCCGTTATAACAACGCCGAAACCTAGCGTAAAGATCATTGCTCCAGTCAGCAAGCCAGTTGTCCTTGCAACTCTGGACTGAAGTTTCGCTTGAACGAGAGCATTGACTTGACGGATTCCGCTTGTTCTACGGCTGCGCACTTCAAGATAGATCACAAAATAAAAGTAGACGATGACTATGACGCCGAATACCACGCAAAGAGACGGAATAACGTACAACATTTGTTGTACACCCCTCGCTACTAATACAACAGCAGGAAGCGACATGAATGCAGCTACCATCCAAGCGATGGCTGCAAGTTTTTTTAAGCGCCTTCTTGTGACAGTGACCTTGTACTTTATGAACTTTCGTATGGCAATGTACCTCTCCCAAGCGACCACCACAAGATGGTATAGTGAAGACAACAAGAGACACTGCATCAACGTTAGATAAACCGTGTTTAAAGAACAAGCAAGCCCAAGGGAAATTTGACGGATGACAAGCAAATCAACTGTGACACTTAAGGGCATGCACACAGCGCCGACTAGCAGATCAGCAACAGCCATACTGGACAACACGATGTTCGAGTGTTTTTGTAGTTCTCTCCTATTCTTCACAGCCAGTATTACCAACAGGTTCAGCAGTGTGGTGGCAGGCGAAGCAACACTTAAAATCGCGGCTAAAATCCATGGCAAGGTAGTGTGATCCAAGTTCCAAGTGAAATCTGGCTCTGTCGGGCAATGAAACACTCGAGAGTTTCTAGTAGTTGTTTCCGTACTGTTTTGGAGCATCACCGCAACGAGCAAATAAAGCTTCACTACGCAGAACGGGCATTAAATCCTGTTTTAGAGCTTCGAACGATTAGAGTTCTTGCTTGTTATCTTCTCACTGTCTTCGCCTGTCCGCGATATAATGACCATTGCAAAATCCTCTGAATGTTCTCAGTTTTGGACCATGGATTGTTATCGTGATTCCAATTGGCCGGCTGCTATAACCAGTAAAACGTCTAAGGGTCTCAATTTCCGACCAAAATATCCTGTATTACCTTTTAAAATTCTTACCTTTTAAAATTCTCTAATCCAGTTCAATAGCTAAAGAGGAATACATTTCCCATTTTCCTGGTGTTTTTGTTTTCACGATTTTAAAGGTTTAAGTGATATAGGCTTAGCATTTGACGAGGGCACGAGGAAAATTTGAACATAGAAATGCCATGAACTCAGTTGAGTTTATAACCAGTTGACAAAAAACAAAAAACAAACAAAAAACAAACAAACAAAAAACAAAACAAAAAATAAACCCCTAGAATATTGCTGTTAAGTGCTATGCTCCGGCCTCATTTGAATAATTTCTATACATACACACACGCTGCTTAGGACAACACGCACTTGCACTTTAGTACCTGGCGGTGGGCCGAGCCGATTTGTCTTAAATTCCCACGACCTACTCCCGTCTGGCCTTGTAGCTCAGTCGGTGGAGCAACGGTGATCTAATCCGGAGGTCGTGGGTTCGATTCCCACCCGGGTCAGAGATTTTTCTCTGTTCTTGGGTGTTGCATAAGAAGTTCCTGATGCTGTGGATCAGCGAAGGTTCCTCATTCATCTCATGCATACAGTAGCGTTGGCCTCATTTGAATTATTTCTATCCGTCTCTAGAGTTTGCTATTGGCTTTGCAATTTCAAAACTGCGAGAGCAGCACCATACTAGTTTCTCTATTGGAGTTTCACGGAGTGGAAATGTATGTGAATGATATGTAAATGTTCTTCAGTACAGCAGTTTTCAATTGAATGTTGAAAGTCATTATGCAATTGCTTTGGTTTTGATTCGGTTTATGATTGGACAAAAAATAAAAACAAACAAACAAACAAAAACAAAAAACAACAACAACAAAAAAACTAGCTCGAACTTTTCAACCAATCAGTTGCAAGACTAAAATCAATCGGGACTTAAAATTTTAATTAATCGGTTACTTTCGCTTTCCCGGGCGCGCTTTGCCACTCTGTGCCGGCAGCCTTTACTAAAGGCTGCTGGCCTCTTGTTGCACTACGAGAGTCACGTCGATGATCGCTATGAACGCGGCCTACTGAAAACTATGCTTACTGTGCATGTATTTCTGCCTTCTTCCAGCTGGTCCTATTTCTCAGAATGCGATCGCCTTAAATTGTTGATAAGCTAATTAATTCCACTATAACTCGTTTTATTGCCGTTAAAGCATCCGATCAACCTGTTTCTTCACCGCCAAAAACTAATGGATCCGACCCCGTTCGCGTCGTTCTCCCAGTCAAAGACCAGGCCTAAGCTGATATTCTACGCCGACAACTTAAAGACTTGAGCCAGAAGATTCATGTGACAATCCAGCCTGTGTTTGCTAGCCACAAGATTGAACAAGATTTCAAATTACGTGAAGCTAAGCCACCGGTTGTAAACCAACGATGCCTTGTTTACCAATTTAAATGTGACCTGTGCGATGCAGGCCGTTTATGTTGTTTTTACACGCCAACACGTACGTCAACGTGTCGATGAACAACACAGGAATTCGTCTTCCTCTGTCGCTAAACATCTGCGAGAGAAGCATGGCTTAACCCCAAAGGATCTCAGCAAGAATTTCACTGTTATCAAGAAGTGTAAAAATACGTTTGACTGAAATATTTTGTATTCACGGTTTAAGACCGTGCCTCAATATCATTTCAGTCTGACTCAATTCGTGGGAAGGTTTTCAATTACTTTTCTGCATGCTTTTATTGTTTTTCAACATTCCCCTGTTTTAGCATTTTCATACTTTTTGCATATCTTACAACATATATATATATATAGAATTATATATATATATATATATATATATATATATATATATATAGAATTAATTTTTCATACTCACTTCTGAACTTGATAATAACCGAAGAAAGGTCGAAAGGTCCTTCATTTCTTTTACTGTTGATTTTTATGTAAAGCCTTTACTTATAGTTGGCCAAAGGGCGTATTTCCAGCAGAACAATACGCCATTGAAAACCCTTCTAATCAATATGAGGCACGGCGTTCATGTCTCTGTCATTAACGCTGGTCTGACTCGAGCTTCAAACAAATTCTGTAATACACATATCAAATATGCAGGACCTTAATGCCGTCTTAATAGCACACAAGATTCACAAGACCCAACGAACAGCGGTAAGATTGTACTTTTGCATGGCTGTATTGTCACAAAACTTCCTTACTTAATTACTGCCTCTGGTATGGGGACATTTTTTTCTCAAATAGACATCTTTATTTCAGTATGCACAGAAACAAGTACGTAAGAGTGCACAATAATTGATACATTAACAACAAGAACAAAAAATACTACAACTGAAAGAAAGTATACAACCATAGCTAAAACAAAGGGTTAAGATAAGAAAGCAAATCAGGCTTTTAATTTTAAATCTTAAGATTTTAAAAAGGAGCATCTTTGCATGCAGTGTTTCCGTGTGTGCATGTAGCATGTAAAGCGCTGTGAATCATGGCGTTGGCCTTCGAACATTGCTTTATTACGCCGGATGCCAGGGGCAGCCGCGGTAAAGTTTGCGTCGATTCTCCGTTTTGTTCATCGCAGTCGCAAATTGCAACGCTTGTTCTGATTGGCCTGTTTTATTTTGTGGCCAATGGTATCCTCTGTAATATCAAGCTTGAAGTCACACTCTCTCTTCGTGAAGAAGACATTGCGGCAGTATATCGAGGTACTAATTTTGCATCTCGCGAACTCGGTACAGTTTGCCTATAAACATTTTGGTGTCGTTTAACGATGCCGCCATGGACTGGGGCAAAGTTTTTGTGTAAACACGTTGTTTCGAGTGTGGATCAGTGTGATTGTCTGCAATTGAATGTGTCACAAGTTTGAAATGGTGTGCGATACTTCAAATCATCTCAGTATCTGAGTGAAAAATACTGAAGTGCTGAGTCGACTAGAAGATAGCTTCATTTAATCGCTCTGAACTCAACATATGCTCGCGCCCTAAGCCACGCGCGTGCATTGTGAAATTATAATGCGCGCCGGCTACGTCACAAGTGTGCTCGTGCAAATCTCTGGACACAAACAAGTAGTTGCTATTTTATAAAAGAATTAAAAAAACACCTTGTTCCTCGTGCATTGTTGAGTTATATAAGCACTTCGGAATTTTTAAGAACGCGAGAGAAGTGCCTAGAGAAGTCTGCACTTTGAGTGTTTCTAGAAAATTTTGAGCAGGCGTTCGTTTCCTAGGATTTCAGCCTTTGCTTTTTATGCTGTTCACCATCATGGAGAGGACTTGTAAGTTCTCGATCGGACAATTCGGAGTTTAAATTTCTATGTGGATAGTCGAGGCGTTCTTTCAATGGATTTGTGGATTGTTGCTCGTGTTACCACAAAGGGTGGAGGTATGTTTAATATCATGATAAGCGCAAATCACAAGTCCTGCAGTGCCATCGTCTGGGAATGAGCCGACACGGATCTCTTCAATCCCTGCTGTCCATTAGAACCGCTAAAAGAGATACGGTGAAAGCCCAGGGCTGGGTCGCAGGATGAAGACCTCGTCAAAAGGGTAGGCTTTTTGACGTTTTGGCGTTTCAAGGTTACGCCTCTATTTTCTAACGTGCCGAATGTGGGTCTTTTTCTTAGACACTGGGCGGCATCGAAAGGCCGGACGACTGGAGGCGTCCTTATCTTTATCAATTGCAGCAGTGCGTTCCGAAAGCGGCGATCCCTGTAGCAGTAAATGAGCGGATTTAGTGTAGAATTTAACAGCAAAATTGTATCTGCGATACGGAAAACCGAATTTTCACGAAGTACAGGAAAACTGTCGCCCAGACCATTTAAAACAACGCCGAAACCTAGCGTAAAGATCATCGCTCCATTCAGCAAGCCAGTTGTCCTTGCAACTCTGGACTGAAGTTTCGCTTGAACGAGAGCATTAACTTGACCTATTTCGCACGTTCTACGGTTGCGCACTTCTAGATAGACCATAATATAACAGTAGACGATGGCTATGATGGCGAAAGCCATGCAAAGAGAGACAGTCATGTACCAGATTTCTTGGAACTTGAAAAAGTCGACACCAACTGCTAACAATGCTGCGAAGGGAATCGATAAAAATGCGGTGGCTATCCAAGTGATAGCTGTAAGGTTTCTTATACGGCTTCTTGTTACAACGACCTTATATTTTAGCCACTTTCTTATGGCAATGTACCTCTCCCAAGCAACCACCACAAGATGGTAAAGCGACGAAAGCAGGAGACTCTGCATCAACGTTAGATTAACTGTGTTCAAGGAGCAAGTAAACGAAGGGGAAATCTGGTGGATGACAAGTAAATCAACTGTGGCACTTAAGGGCATACATACAGCGCCGACTAGCAGATCAGCAACAGCCATACTGGACAACACGATGTTCGAGTGTTTTTGTAGTTCTCTCCTCTTCTTCACAGCCAGTATTACCAACAGGTTCAGCAGTGTGGTGGCGGGCGAAGCAACACTTAAAATCGCGGCTAAAATCCATGGCAAGGTAGTGTGATCCAAGTTCCAAGTGAAATCTGGCTCTGTCGGGCAATGAAACACTCGAGAGTTTCTAGTAGTTGTTTCTGTACTGTTTTGGAACATCACGGCGATGACTGAGGAAAAGCTGCACCGGAAGACCGAGTCAAGCCAGGTCTCTGATCGTCAAATGTCTGTATGAAAGATTTATGCTTGAGTTTCAATTTGCCTGCAGCTTGCCCGATGTTTGAAGGGCCGTACCAAAAGTCCATAATTATGTACTTGCGGTCGTGTGTGTTCGTTTGTTGGATAAATTAAAGCGGTGTAGCTTCAGAATACAGGGGCACTTTAGTCGGAAGCTTTTCAAGAACTATTCGCATCAGCTTTTGAAACTTTTCCATTCAAAGAAAGCAGAGCGGCAAGTACGCTTACTTAAAAGCAGAGCGGCAAGTACGCCCTACATAAAAGCTGCTTTTTTATTCTACTATGGCATTGGGAACTAGCAAACCAGGAATAGGACGAAGTTTCGTCCTCAGAAAACCGGCTGGTTTGCCAGATCATTTTGAGCCGGTTAGTATTATGGAGCGCGGAGTAACCGCGGATTCTCCTCAAACATTTAAATTTCAGCACGTGCCGTGAGCAATATACTCCCGGCACCAGCCTAGCGAGGTCGGAAGGTCTTAACATTTTAAGACTGAATTTTTCGGTGTAAAAATGATCGATAAACCTTTAATTCACAGCTGCTCTACTAGAGCTTCGTTTTAAACACCGATATTTTCAGTTCTTTCATGCCCGAATCAGTAAAACAATGATATCTGAATTGAAAAACGGCTAAAGGCATAAAGAGTACACTTTTGAGAATTTGCTGCGTTGTGAAAAGGAACAGAAAAGAAGATTGACCAATACTGCCCATAATTAAAGGGAAATAGTTACTAATTAAAACGATTTACGGTCTGCAGCAAATTTCAACAATAATAGCCGGCGAACACATAACCGGTAATTGTTTTTTTCACCTTTTCGGCGGCGGAAATCCCTCTGTATTCATAGGCTCCGGTGAACTGAGGACAAATTAAATCATCTGTTGGGTCATAAAAGGCATAAAAATCAACGGGAAATGTCCACCGTCTTCAAAATCTAATCGTCAGATTCGTGCTACTTTGTCAGTGATATGACAAGGCTAACCTCTAATTTCAACCTCGTTCTCACGGTTTTTCCGTCGTGAAAATTCAAATAAAAATCCGTTATTTTAAGGTGGTATGACACCCCAGACCACCTTTTTCGTCAAAATCAAACTCATTCATAAGAAACCACCATCATGCAACTCATTTGATTGCCATGAATGATGACAAACCAAGCTCCTGTGACAAACACAATGGTGTCTTTTGTTGAGTCTTTTGTTGCCATGGAAACAGTTCAAGCTTTTGCAAGATCTCTTTGAAAGTGCTTTCTCGGTAACAGAAGTGAGCAGAAAACACTTTCTATGTCGAAAGAAACAATTTTTGACACATTATTTTCATACTGAGCTAGGTCATGAACCTAAACTGGTTGACTGACTTTGGTTATTTTCAGAGAGAAAATTCTTCCAAGTTTCACTCTTCAGAAAAAAAAAAAAATAAAGAAAATAAGAATAATGCTTTTGCCTATACCTACTCAGTGAATCTTTTGCCTGCTATGCGAGAACGATTCAACGGATTAGCTTCATTCTTGTTCATTAGCTAGAAGGTCTGTCTGCTTTAAATTTGAACCCCCCAAAGATGGTAAAAGTATTGAAAAGAAGGGGAAAAAAGTGTGTACCATTGACAAATTCCTTGCCGGTTTCAAAGTTCAAACCAGCATAGGGCAAGAAAAAAATTCCTGTGGTCAGATTTTGCCATCTTTTCCAGCAATTCTGGTGCAAAAATGTTCCGCCGGGTTATTGATGACGAGTTTAAAGGGAAAAATTGGCATGATAATGCATTTCTTCAGCAAAGTATTAGTATAGAAATTGCGTGAAAATGACATATGAACTCCAAAAGTCTGCAAGAATGACATGAAAATCTTACCTCCCAAACAAGCAGTCTGAACGAATCTTTCTTGAACCGAATCTTTTATTCATAGAGTAAACAGTAAAAACCACCTAGGCTGCTTCCAAATTACAGAGAAAGTTAAGAAAAAAAAAAAAAGGCAAACAAAAGTTCAATCACCTCCCTTTTTTTTATCAGCAAGCTCAACCAAGCAGCCAAACAGCGATAATCTTTCCTCTATGAGTGTCTAAAATAATTTACTCAATGCTGTAGTGATTCGATAGGGGAAGAAACCAGCAACACAGACTCGTGAAACACAACAACAAAATATATTACAGGATGGAGAACTCTCTCTACAAGATGAAGAACTACCCAGCCCCCCGCACACATGATACAAGCGCCACTTACGGTATACGTCACTTCCCCTACACTAGAAATGCAACCTGCCGATTTAAGACATTTAATGTCGCAATTGAAATTCACAACAAAAACAAAAGCAAAATCTACTGATCGCTTCGCGTTTAGGGCTATTTGAGCATTTATTTCGAATTTTTGCCTGGGCAGTCGTGCAAAAAAACTTTTGTGATGAAAAAAATGATAATAATAAAATAAAATAAGAACGAATATCGTTGTTTGGCTTTTCGCTGTTTGTTAGCATACTTGGCAAACTCATTTAAGAAGGTCATAACAGATATGTTCGTGACTCGTGATCGGCTTTTTTTTCTTTCCCGTGAAATATGAAATGGCAAGTACTGATTTTTTCCTCATGAATCGTGATTTCCATAGGTTAGGGGTTGGCATCCATATAAGTGATCAAACAAAATTTTCTCTCTAACTCACTGAAAAGGAATGTTAGAAAAGTATAGTATTGGGAAGAAACAGTCAACTAAACTGCTGGTCTTAAAATACACCATCTGATCTGTAAATGAATTCTTCTCTCTCATGGCCTTCGAAGCGCATGGAAACGAGTGTGGAGAATTTATTTGTTTGTCTACCTGTCATGGTACCTGACTCGGACCAAATGGTTTTCTATTTATTTCTGCCCGTTGTTATACAAGGAAATATACGTTGCTTTTTGTCAAATATTAATGAGCCAAACTTGAAACAAAAACCTGCCAGATCAAGCAGCTTTCAAGAACTTTTCATAACATAAAACTCTCCTTGGATTTCTTCCCAACAAGTTCGGTAAAGCCAGCGGCACAAAGTAAGTTAGTTTCATTTCAAGTCATTCAAATTCTTGAACGCCCTCTTTTTTAACAACTGCTTTCATGTTGACGGCCTTCGATCGTACATTGCAACGGTTATATTAGCACATATTTTTATGTCAATTGTTCAGTTGAGTTCTTCTTCTCGTCTCAACGGATGAGGCAACCATAACTATCGTGACAATCGATCCCCCTTTTAAATTTAAAATGTGACTTAAAGGTATAACGGTCTTTTTTATGAGAATGAATCACATTAAAGAAAGCTGGAACAAGTTTTTTTATATTTACTAAGCGAATACAGAAATTCAAATTCGCGCTTAGATCGATTTTGCCTCCGGTTCAATTTCTTTAGAACTTTACCACCCGATAGTGCGAGCTCCTAGCTTTAGAACCTTCCCCTTCTGTCGAGTGTTCGAATCACTGGTCAACGGTACCGAGTCATACTTAACTGCCACCTATAGTTGATTTAGTTTGCCGATTGTTTTAAGTCATAATGAACTGGCGAGAATTTTACTCTTTGTTCGCCAAACCAAAACCGGTCTTGCATATATGTCACAAAGCCATTTTTAATTCGCCCACTAAAAACGAAGAAAAGAATTGAGCCATATCGTACGGGGTCATTGAAGATGACGATCGAACTAGCTAACAAGTCGCTTTCCAAGCCAGCGGCGGATCCAGAGCTAGAATAATGTCTCAGGGGCCACGCTTTCAATTTTTTTTTAACCAGGTGTTCGCGGTTTTTGGTGTTTTTCTCGATTTTGTGGTGGCTTAATTATACCAAAAGGCTTGGTCTAAGGATAGGGTGAGGGGGGGGGGGCTTCCCTGCGCCCCCCAAGCTCGGCGAAATCGTAAAACGAGCCACACAGTCAGGCCAGGGAAATGGACTTGGAAAATTCTTATTCACCGCGCTGCTCAGTACCATATCAATGCATTGACGTGCCCTCACTCCTCCGCTTGTTTTTCTTCCTTCAAGAGCAACTATCGTGGCTGCAGCATGGAATGGACACACTGGTCATGGTTGTTATTTATCCCATCGATCGTTAGTCCACACTCACTGATAGCCGGTAAGATTCAGCAAGATAAAATCGCCGTTTGTGTATCTCAGTCTCAAATGACGTGTCTTTAAATTGTTCAGTTATAAACTTTGGAAAGGATACCCGCCATTTACCTGTGATCGATAACAAAGTTCAAAAATTATAACATGCACTTCGGTATTCCAACTAATGGTGACCGTGTTGTGGTTCAAATTTATTCTTGGTTCAACTTTTTTATAATTAATTTGGTTTCCATGCTCCACTGTTCAAGACTGTGGTAATGAAATCAAACACATTGAAAGATGAAAGTTAAACTGGTTTGAAAATTTTTGAAGCAGAAAACATTTCAAACCACTTTAAACAACCACATCGGCTTGTTTTCGCTGTAATCGCTGTAATATATATTATTTAACCGATACTGCCGGCGTCTTGAATTCTGTTGTTCTGAAAAAAGTATTAGGGGATGACCAGGGGGGCATCCCAAAATACTGATAAGTGTTTTGAGAATTTAACCACTAATAAGTGGTTTGAGAATTAAGAAAAAAATTGCAACCAAAGCATGCATGCACTTGCCCCATGGGCATCCCATAATATATTTCTCAACTCAACAAACCGGATGGTAACTTGCTTTTAAAGCATTTAACATTCGACGATTCGAATTATCCGACAACATGCAACAACGTTGTTGCAATAAGATGACCCGTGTTGTTGAATGCAACACGTGCAACCACTAGGGGTCGGACAATAATTTCGGTCCTTAAAAGTGCCGGAATAAACTTGACTGCCTTACTTACAAAATGCTGTTTATACAGGAGCTCAAACCATCACTTAATAAAACAACAATCACACTAGTTTCGCGCCAAGCTATTCTATTAGCTCATTTGCATAAAATAGGCACACAGGAAGACCATCTAATGATATTCAAATATTCAAAACTAAGTCCTTTTGACAGCTTGACGAATTTTTCAACTCAAGATGGCCGGCGTATCGGTAGAAAGGTCATATTTCCAAAGCCTTTTTTTTTTGCCACAAAAAGAAGGAATTTGTGATTAGTAACCCTGATGGAATCAACCAATCAAGGCCGAGTTGTTGGAAACAAGGTTAGGGCTCAAAACTAAACCTCATTTAATCCCATGAAAACCCATTGGCTTTGATTACAATTAACCATTTCCTTGCTTATTGCTGTTTCTTTGTAAATTTACTCAAAGTAACATTTTAATCCTGCCTAACATTGGGTATGGCATCTGGAAACAATAACAAATTAACACAGTATGCAATAATACCTCGTATAAAGATGTTAATACTACATAAAAAGAAAGTACAAAATTAACAGCCCAACGTAATTTGATTCTTTTCTATGTCCTTTTTCTAACCCGAGATATATGAGATAAGGTTTGGCTTAAAAGACGCTTTGGACGTTTATAAGCCTTGTCCCTTATCTTGGGTAGTTTGTTGGAATATCTGACTTTCTTCCGTGGTGGTGGGAACTTCTGCCTCTTATAATAATAAACTACCTCAGTCTTGCATTGTTTTGCAGTGTATGCTTGTTGTACATGGAGTGTTTTTGATATGTGCTTTTTTAAACAATGTTTTAACTCACCGTGGAGATTTGATAGATTGCTGATACTTCAGTTTGCTATGTTCAGTGCGGTCTCGGTTTGTTTTGTCTCTTCGGTTAAATCAGGTGATCTCGCCGTCCTGAACGCTTCAGCATGTTTCTCACGCAGTAATCATTGTTGCTATAAGGAGGTGTCTACCTTCCTAAGCTCCAGTAATTCCCTCCGTTTTTCGATAATGGTAATTAGATTGACACTGTTGTTGGAATGCTTCATTATCAATGTTCTAACTTCATCTCACTTGGTTCATCGTCTTTGGGGTACCGCGGCCGGTGATGCTGATGCTTCGTCGCTCATCTTCAAGAGTCGTCACGTTTTTCGGTTGGATTCAGTGGGCGACTGCTTGTCCTTCGCTAAAACCTCTATCCGATGCTTCTTGTGTTTTCCTTGGTTATGGAGCTGATTTCTCAAATCGACTATTAAATTAACTTCTGTTCGAGATTAAAGCCTAATTTTAAGGTATGGAGATCGCTTGAGCAAAAATCGTGTCAATGTACGTCGAGTCCATGTATACTAGTTTTTAAGCATAATTATTATACATAATATCTTGCTGCAAATAAGTGAAAGAAATGTAACCATACAACTGATAATAAAGCTAATAATAAGCAACTAACTATAATTATAATAACAATGATAACATTGTAAAAGAACTTTATGATGCCAGTAATATTCAGTCAAATGGAATTACATCCAGGGATAACAGAAAATAATCAAACAGTGGGAAAATGGGTCAAAAAAGACGTTGTTCGGATCAATACTATGGAATTGGAATGTCCTTCCTCATCCCCTCCCTTCCACCCCCACTAAAAAAAAGGAAGTCCCCCAGTCCCCACTTTCAACATTTGGCCAATATGCCGCTGCTGAGTCAACGTGCAACGTTATTCTGGACCATGAAGAGCAAGAAAATAATACTTCAAAAATACGAGAATTAGCACCAATATGACTGAGGGAAAGCAATAGCCTGGCGTAAGTAGTCTTACCACAAATGACTGTCACTTAATACTAACGGAAAGTCGCAAATTATGACTCTCCAAGTCCCTCCACGGATCTGAATCCTTCAGTCTGAGGGATTCAGATCCGTCGCTGATTGGTACGTCAAATTTAAGACCTAGCAAGGATTTCAATATTCACAATGGCTGGAACGACTGCGAACAGTTGTCGTCAGTGTTTTTCCCGTCCAAACCTATATTAACGTACCTTTCAAAAGTATGGTTTTTATCCCAAAAGGCCCATTCAGAGATTAGCGTCAAATGAACGTCGTGTACATTATGTTTTTCCCTGCTCCCTTAATTAAAATAATAACTTTGATGATATAAATGATGATGAAATAACTTTTGATGATCGATGCCGTTGTGATTTCCCTTATTTTGTCGGCAGATTTTAAGCGCCAGGTGTATCCGTGTGGCTATGACTGTCCGGAGTTCTGTACTCCGGAATGTGTACCCTCATGTTGCAACTATTACAACTATCCTCCCCCAGCCCCGCCCCCGCCCGGCCCCCCCGGGCTTGACGGTCCAGTCGGACCCGCCGGGCCTCCTGGACCGACCGGACCTAAGGGAATACCCGGACCTCCCGGACAACCCGGTCCTCCGGGACCTCCCGGTGCCCCTGCAAGCTTAGCTGGTCCTCCTGGTACGTATTGCTCAGTACTGCAAAGTTGGCCTTTCGCGGTAGCTAATCACGAGCGTGGATGTCTTTCCTTTGGCTTAAGCAACAGAGCAAGCCTCGCTGAGGTGGCATCCCACCATAGCGTAGATAAGTGTGACGTGATTAGGTGCTGCAAACGGCGACCTCATGTTCGCTTTAATAAGCAATAAGGGTGGTCCAAGTAGGAGAGAGAGGTGTCCGGGGGGGGGGGG
>BLFK01000742.1:976675-979175 GCA_014634185.1 Astreopora myriophthalma
GGGCTTAAATTTTGTGATCTTTTTATGAAAGAGAAATGCGAACCTCGAGTGTATAGCAGGGGGAGGGTGGGTCAGCAAAAAAGGTGCCTATCAAAGGAGAGGGTCAGCAAACTGTGAACATGCCCCAGCTCCCTCCATTTGCCTAAGGGCCCGTTTTTCGAAAGCCCCGAAACTTTTCTGGCGTATTTTGTGCGCCATAATTCCCTCCGTATCTTAGAAAGAAAGAGGCTTTAAGCCGTGAAACTTTGCAATAGTTTGCGCCTTCCTAAAGGGATCGCAGTTTTACATGCAACTCGCTTTTCGGACCCAAAAAGTTTTCGGGACTTTCGAGAAACGGGCCCTGCCCCTCTAAATAACGACCTGTCCCTAATGCCCAGTGATTTTTGTTCACGAAACAGTAGGAGAGTGCAAACGATCTCGAACTCAAAATGACAGGTTCTCTAAAGAAAAAAAAAAGAAAGAAAGAAAAACAACGACGTTTTGCAAGGCATAAACTTTTATTTGGACAAAAGAAGGAAAGAAAGAAACAAAGGAAGAAACAAAGAAGGGAATAGTTAAAGAAAGAAATCTCTTGAGCAATTCCACTTTCTCGTCATTAAAGTTTACGTTGCAAACCTATTTGTTTTTTCTTGCCTGTGAAGGTATTCCAGGTTCTTCTGGAATTCCGGGTCAGCCCGGAGATTTAGGTGAGCCGGGTGATATGGGACCTCCTGGACCCCCCGGGCCCCCTGGATCAGCCGGCCCAACAGGACCAATTGGTAAACATGAACAATTAATTATTCGATTCACTCAGGATGTGTGGAATTGGTCTTGTTTAATTGGTCTTAGAGCTATTACAGGAACCCAACACGTCGGCGCAAACCTTTATTTTTACGGAATTCTGATTGAATATTGCTTTCTGCGCATCTGCATAATTAGATTTATATATTCCTTCGATGGCGACGAAGACGGAAAGTATCTTGCGTCTAGTTCTGTGTGATACATTCTGAAATGAGGCCAATTGATCGCAACGTCCTTGACAGAATTATGTGTACTGCTTGATATCTCTATCTTTGCGTCTATGAGAACGTGGGACAACGTTTGATATGCTACGGTTCCCTGGGCCCTGCATCAGCTGGAAGCAACCAAGGAAAGCCTGATTTGAAGACTTCTTTGCGCCCTACGACCTTGGGCGTGCCCATAAGCCTGGACACTACTGTCCCCTAGAGATGTCACAGACACAAACAACCTCGTTCCCAGGGTCTTTCCGGCGAGACTAAATAAAGCGGCCTTCACACGACAAACAAATGTTGGCCAACTCGCGTTTGCGAAAACCAAAAAATTTGGCCAACTCATGCGTCCACACGTCAAATATAAGTAATGACAACAAAAGCCAACTATGGCGTCCGTAGTGCAATGGCACTTACACGAGTTGCGGCTGCATACTACTAATAATATATACATTCGTATATGGCGCATTTCCGCAGCTCAATGCACCACGCAATAATTTGCCAGTACCTAAAAATGAGAAAAAAAGCAAACCTATATAATCATGTACAGGTAATAACAGCTCACTAAAATAACAAAGCTTTCTTAAAAGATGCGATTTCACTTTGGTTTTAAAAGAAGCTCACAGTTTTCGCTTAATGTCGTCTGGCAAAGTTACATAGCTACTATTCTCTTATATCCTCGGCCAGAGTGAAAATAGAATCGATGGGAAAATACAAATTTGCTTGCTGTTACATCCATTATTTTGCGTTTCTTGTATGTGTTTTTGTATCCTTTTAAGGACGCATCCCACAAATTTGGGTAGTTTCCGATTTCCTCTGAATAAACTGAAAAGTACTGGTCCTTTCACGATCGGATTTCAATGAATCAATCATTTTGGAAGGTGTCTTGCAAATCACGTGAAGAGAGCGCCAATTGCGCTTTGCTAAAAGTGATCCGAGCAAGACACATTCACACGTCAAATGCGAGTTTGTTAACACGAAAAAGTGGCGGGAAAGTTCTATCTGTTGCCGACAGTTTGCTTCGTTAACACGCGCCAACGGCTGAGTTAAGTTTGTCAGCATGAGTTGGCCAACATTCGTTCGTCGTGTGAAAGTCGCCTAACACTCGCTTCCGACCCAGGTTTCGCTGAGGGTGCTTGCTTTCGTCAGCTGGACTTTTTCGCACCCTCGTACCTTAAAAGTCGAGCATGACGTTTACGACACAACAACACAATTTCAACATTATTTACCCCCCATAAGGTAAGATGACCATAGAGAAAAACAGCAAAACATAATACCCACCTCATCGAGTATCGGGAAGTTAGGGGACAAATCGACCATCGTTGATTTTTACTTGGAATGTATTTATTCTTTATGGTTGTCAGGACCAACAGGAGCTCCTGGGGATACAGGGGCTATGGGAGCTATGGGGGAACCGGGCATCCAAGGAGACCAGGGTGAAGCCGGGCCACCCGGACCCCCGGGACAACCCGGGGCACTTGGAGTTCCGGGAGTTGCAGCTGAGCCGCTTT
>BLFK01000742.1:1014891-1022391 GCA_014634185.1 Astreopora myriophthalma
ACAAGAAACCATGTTCCAGTGTTATGGAATAAAAAATAAAATACTGATTTATTATCGCCCGTTTTTGTCTCTAAACTTGGTCGACGTCTCCATTTTGGATTCTATAACGAGTTGCAGTTGCCTCTGCTGTTTGGTAGTCTTTGTGGATAGACATTCTCTTGCGTCAGGAGCCAGCTCCTGCTTGTGTGAAGGAATAGGGGCAACCGTAAATTAAACTGCCAGGTTTACTCGTTACGCAGACGCATTAACTTGTCCTTAATAGGCCTTATCGCGGTTTTAGCCGCCATCTTGACGGATAGGCAAAACGTGAAGAATTTACAGTGTTTGTATGGGGATCCGATGTCAAATAATATTCGTAAAACGTCAGCTCAGAAAAAATTACGAATTCCAAACTTAAGACACAGGGCAAAGGATTATACTGAACAATTGTTAGGGACTAATCTTCGCTAGACGTTGCCCGGTAGCCTTTTCCGACTTTTCCTTATATTTGTCTGTAATTGTTTTCGCGGGAGTTTTCAGTCTGCGGGAAAACTGTGGCAAAAAATTACAGAAAAATATATCGAAAAATTGGAAAGGCTACCAAGCACCGTCTAGCGAAGATTAGTCCCTAACAATAGGTCAGTATAATCCTTTGCCCTGTGTCTTAAGTTTGGAATTCGTAATTTTTTCTGAGCTGACGTTTTACGAATATTATTTGACATCGGATCCCCATACAAACACTGTAAATTCTTTACGTTTTGCCTATCCGTCAAGATGGCGGCTAAAACCGTGATAAGGCCTATTAGCGTCTCTTCTGTACATGTCCTAATAAAGGTGTTATTGGCTTGCCAATAAAAATTTTATGCATCTCAATAATTAAAATTCATAATGCATGCATAATTATGCACTCAGCAAAGTGTGACGTGGTAATTCCTGGGGAGGAGCAATTATTAAGTATCCCCTATAGGGAATTTGTTGCATTCCGAGAAAGCGCGGTAAATATTCATTCGCTTTTCAAGCTCGACTGATCTGGCTGCCTAACTTTTTTCACCCTCCTCCTCCTCATTTCCAGGTTCCACTATTTCTTTCTTTCTTTTTCTCAATTTACTTCTGTGGTGCGCTTTCAGATCCCCACCTTTGCTGGGCGTGCGATCAATTCTTTAATTTTGTGTGTAATATTTTCATTGTTATTAAATCGGCTATGTGCTAAGGCACATAGCCAGATTTCTCCAAGTGGCCTGTCTGTTTTTCTCCGCCCTGCAAACTGAGCTCAACAGTTTGGCGACACACTCAACCTCATTTATATTGAGAGGCATAAAGGGGACCAAATGTTCGGATCGAGGCAACGCGACAACGTACGTACCTCGAAAAACATAAGGGAATCTCCATTGGGGAAACTCGGAGTTAGCAGTGTACGAATGAAAAACTCTCATTTCTACAGAAAATAAACTTTAATTCAACAAGCCTTGAAATACAATTACAGGCCTTTAAATACACCAAAACTTTATTGTTACACAAAGTTTTATCTCTGGTAAATGAAAATTGATATTTTTACTGTGAAGCTTCAGCTTTCATCTAGTTACTTTACAAGAAAAACATGTCACGAAAAAGAGTTCTAAAACTCGCAAATTGATTACAAAGTTGATATGGAGAAAATCACTATCGTTTCCTAATGAAAATTTGCTCTTGCAACACAAAACAGACAATTACTTATTTACAATTAGACAATTACTTATTTACGTATACATGTAGCATTACAATTAATAGCGAACTTAAGCACTAGAACTTTTTTCACGACGGGTGTCACATTGCCGTTAGGGGACTGGATCGAGTCCGGGGTGTTTTTAGAAGGAGAGGCGGGAGCGCGGAGAAGAGGCGCGAAATTTGAATTTTTTAAAGTTCACCATGTGAACAAACGTGTTGTGTGTTGAAACACTCTATGCACTGAGAAAAACCCACCCAAAAGCCGTTGGAAATGTCTTCGTTTTAAGAAGCTCTAGAAATGCGTTTGTTAAGCCAAGATATAAAAAGTGACAAATAACAACGAATTAATTTTTGTTGCAGGAGGAAAATACTTGGAGAAACCTCGAAAATTTAACTACGAAAGGTTTCAGGCAGCCGCGTTTACACGGACCCGTTTTCAAATCGACACGGTTTTTAGGGTTTGCCGTTTACACAACCGATGAAACCGCATCGTTTTCACTGAATTACTCGAATTTTCAGTCATCGCGTTTCAAAACGTCGACCCGGTTTCGGTAACGGTCTCGATCGGCATCGTGTAAACGGAAAGCGAAAATGAAAATGAAGGCGAAAACAAATGAAACGGCGTCTGCGTAACCGCTGCAGCAGAGATTATACCTATAAGAAATTCGACACTGAATAGGGATGACAAAGCGGAGTTGTGTTCATATCATTCGAGCCCTTGAAACAATTACTTGGCGTAATAATTTTATGTGGTCCTCTTTGACAAAACACCACGGCCGCGTGACATTGAGATCACTCGTCCGGTTGACCTTCCCTTGGTTATAGCATTGAAAAACGAAATTTGGGGCTGTTTTTTAGTTCTGAACTTGATGAGCTGTTTGCTAGTATTACCCTATTGTTTTCACGGGAGCAAGTTAGGTACTCTGTAGTCCCGATGCGTTGGAACTTGAAGTAGCGCTCCTTCTTCTGATAAAACATGTAGAATCCATTGCATGGGGCCCCTGAAGTCCGCTAAACAAGATTATTGCATTGATAGTGAGCAGTTAAACCCCTATTCAGCGGCAACCCTCGGGAAATAGCCCCGTGACCATTAACATTTAGTGCGTAATATTGGCAAAAATTGAACCGGAAAACAGCATGCCAAAAAATTTTTGTTTTCGCTTTCAGCCCCAAATTTTGACACAAAATCTCACCGCTTACTTTTAGATGTAATGAAAAAAAAAAAACAAAACAAAACAAAACAAAACAAAAACAATAACGTTCCAGACTTCAATCTCAGCGCCCGGTTATGACAGAGAACATTCTTTGACCCCGTAAACTGTGGTCGTGCTTGCGTTACTGACAATTCGTTTTCACTTAACATGAATTTATCGTGGATGCGCTTATGCTTGCGCAATACTATCATAATGTGCTTGCGTCGCTGTAAGTGAAAACCAGGCCTTAACAATGGGTCGAAGATTTATGCACATCCCGGCAAGCCCATAGGGAAAGAGATGGAGGAGCGGGTGGTGAACGGATCTCTACCGATCGATGTGGCCCCCTTTCCCGGGTACTTCACTTGTTTGCACTGCTCAAAAATACAGCATTTCAATATTTCAGTTCGACTGTACAGGCCGGGGAAAATAGCCAAGTGGTAATAGACCTCATCGGCTAACGCAATGTTGTACCCAATTCAGATCTCCCGGGGTTAAGATTCTTTGTTTATTGTATTTGCATTATAATGTAACATTCACATTTAAATGATATGGAAATACTTAGAACAAAACATTTTATGCCCAAAGGATTTGAATTGAGTACAAGGTCTATTGCTTTCCTTTATTTTGTGAAGTTAAGATTGTGTTCTTTCTCAGACCCCTTTAGTTTCCTTGTTTGCCTCCCATTTCCCAGTTTTTTTGTTTTTGTTTCGTTTTGTGTTTGTCTTTGTTTTTACATCGTTCTCAAGCGTTTTATTGTGGATAGATGAAAACCATACGAAAACGCTAGTGTGGACAAGATGAAAACGGCTACTTTTAAAAGTGTGGATAGAGCCTTAGACCTCGTGCCTGTTCCCTGGGGATTTGATAAAGAAACAATTCCTGTGACACAGTCACGTGCTGTGAAGCGGCAATTTGCATAAAGGTGTCTATTCAATATAACAAGACTAATGTCATTAGAGAGAATTCATGACTGTGAGTTTAGTTTCAAAGCATTCAGGCCAGCAGCGTTAATATTGATCAACTGGTTCACTCTTTTATGAGAAAAAACGGCAATTTGTAAAGCCAGGCGAGCATAACTCGACATCAGAGAAAATTTTCGGGCCTATTTCCTCATTTCTTATGCATCTTAGAAAAGACGATGCTTCCCACTCTTTCCGATAAAAGATTGCAATAACTTTGCCCTTTCTTACGTTGAAAACAAATTTAAAGACCAGCCCTTTAGTTCGAGCTGAAGCCGGTCTTATAAATGGCTTTTCCTGCCCGAAAACCTTTCCAGTTTTAGGAAAGGACCCAGAATTGAGCTGTTTTCACTCACCTTGAATATGACCTCATCATTATCGCTGACGTCCAGAACATGAGTGTTCTTCCATTGAATGCAGACTTTCATTCCATTGAATATGTTGACACCGAATGCTTTACAGCGTGTAAAAAGGAAACATAATTAATTGCCATCCCTTTTCTGGTCAGTTTGTTTATGGTTTGGTTTGTTACAGTTCTCCGCTCATTCGTTCGGTGAATCAAACGAAATTAGAGCGGCAAGTTAAACTGTAATTTTAGAACTGACCTTGAAAACGAAGAATTAAGGATTCATGCAAGTTCTACCTCTCTTTACATGAAATAAAACTGACTTTACTCTTACAGACAAAAGACAGAGTTCAAACAGAGAACAAGGCCAATGCATCAACTGAAACTGGACTAGATTAGAGGTGGACTTCACGGCCACTGTATGTGATTTAAATTTTACCTGGCTAACGCCTGCACAAGGATGTATTTTCAATAAAATAATACCGAACGTGTGGGCCGGTTGCCTGCGTATAAAATTGGAAAAGCGTTCACGTTGACGCAAGCCGTCTCAGTCCCACTCACTCCGGTACAGGTCGTCTCAGCGGTGGTGGTGAGGATATTTTCGCGAGCCGTGAATCGCCTATTTTATTTGTTGTGAAAATGTGAAAGATCTGCCGTGATCTGTGGTTTTTGAGCAAAAGTCATTTGGGTATTAATTCAGCGCGAACTGTGATTTTGGATATTTATGATTACTGATAAATTCACCATCACATCATTCGTTCAGACTAAACTGAATTCACTATCTCAGGGTTTACTATTGTTGCGAGAATTCCACGATCTCGACAAATCAGTCCTAGCCGTATGCAGGAAGTTTGTCACCAAAACCTAGTTTAATGGTCTACCTCCCACGTGTCTCGTGTAGGTCAATGGTAAATTAAAGTATCCGAGCTAGTAAACGGTGGTCACAGGTTCGACTCCTGTTAAGACCAGAACGGTTTTTTCCCGAGGGTATGCCCGAGTCATTACTGATGAATTCATCATTTCATTGGATATAGTTGTTTGGGAAAACGCAAAGAGTCGTTTCGTTTGCTTTTCTCCTGATACATGAAATGACTATTTTCAGTATTGTCCATGAAATATGAACTACGACAGTTTCTTTCCCGTAAAACGTGATCCAAATCTCCCCCACCCTTTACCACTCTCAGTGGTGTGCGGCAAGGACACTGGATGCTAGGGCAGTACGGACAGTTAAGCATAAGCCGGCTTTATCTTTTACAAATGAGAAACACCAATTTTACCGTTTTACGGATCATAAACAGTGTGTGAAAGGGCTTTCTTCTTATTCAGTCTACTCATCTGACAATCCCGTTATCCACTTACCACCCAACAGCACAACCACAGAAAAAAATAAGAATTACTGGAATGTTGTTACTTACTTGTGTTGGGATCCGATGTAAGAGACCCATCGCACATAGCTTGGCAGGATGATGGGTCGGAATTGCATTGAATCCTGAGAAGATTGTCCTCGTCCCCTTGCGCGCGGTACTTGGATTGAATATTATTAACCGTGAAAAAGCCCTCTGCACAGCCAAACGAGAACGCAACAGCGATCTGAATGTGAAATGCAGATGTAAATTCATTTACTAAAGTGGTAATAGTTATCACTAAGACTGACCTTGCTGTTTTGAGCAGCAACGGATAAATTTTTCTTGTTGGTCATTACCGCTAAGCATTTATTTTTCAGCCAAAAGCCATAAAGGGCCTTTAGGGCTCTTGCTTTGAGCTTGTCATATAGCGTAATAAAGACCTTTTTAAACTAAATTTTTAACGCAGGAAAAATTTGCCAAAAACACTTCTCAAGAAATGCATTGCCGAATAATTTAAATTCTTAACGCTGGAAAATAACGTAAACGGGCGGGAAACTTATAGGTGGTTTGCACGTTACCTCCTCGCCGTCATGTTGGTTGACGAAAACAATAAATCTCCCATTAGCTCCTTTTGTTCGTCAACCAGCATTTGTATATTTCACCATTGTTATCTGTGCTTCTAGAGATTGGTTGCAAACCACCTATAGGCGATGAATCCAATTCAAGTTGGGCTTCTTTAGTAAACGAAAACAGCATCACGCTAGTCCACCGCAGGTGGGCGCCCTCCAATCCAAAGTAGTGTGGCCACCGTACCCTCAATTATTTACACTTGGTTGAATAGAGACTTTGTTTAACAAGGTGTTTGGGCCTGTTTGACCTCCTCAGAAAACAGTGCACAGCTACGTTTCCAACTGCGGACATTGAATTGGGCCGGGAAGCAGGCGTGCAAAAATATAAAACTAAGACCCATTTATATGGTTTTGGTGAAGGAAACTCAAGGGTGTTTCACGCAGGTGAAGCTAGTGAGTATCTTACTTAGCTAATCACTGGCGATTTTTGTACTTACTGCGCAAAAGAGAGTAAACTTCATCAGGCTTTCTTTTTTTTTGTCTTTTCCAAAAGACGACTAATTCGAGTCGAAGCACTAAAGATTAATTGTGACCATCCTCAGGGAAATTTTCCTTTATTTATACCATTCTGAATGTAGATTTTGAGCTACGCGTCTAACACTCTAAGAATTTGCTTCTCTTGGACTTCGTGTGAAATATTTTCTGAATGAGTAAATTATTCTTACCTCCACGTTTCCTTTCCAGATCGGATTCACCGCTTCCTTTGATGCACAGTGATCCAAGTGACCTTGGATCAATAATCCTTTTTGGGATCATTCCCCAAGTCACAGTCATTATTCAAGTGGAACGACCTCCACGTTCCGGCGATAGGAAATCACGTTTGTTAATTAAACGAAAAAATTCAGACAATGATAATTAAACAACAACAAACAAACAAACAAACAAAAAATGCCGGACGATAGTTACCGATTTTTCGCACGAAAACAGGAAAATGATGATCACGTCCAATAAGGTATTACTGTTTTAATATATATAAAGTGAAGTTAACATATATATATTTTTTTTTTTCTCGATATATGTTAACTTGGCTTGTAATATAACAGTCCTCTGAACTGTGTAATGTTTTTTCTGTACTTTGGCAGCATAAACAACAAAGTAACTGTCATAAAGAACCATTGATTGACTCGTGCATTTATTTAACTTAAGAATTGGTTCATGCTTAGCGTGCGTATATCGAGTTATGGATGCACGTGGGAAGTTTGGAGAGCACGAAAGAAGCGTAAGAGTTGCTCGAGGCGTAGCCGAGAGCAACTCTAGCTTCTTCAGTGCTCTCCAAACTTCCCAAGTGCATCCATAACTCGATATACGCACGGCTATAAGCATGAACCAATTCTTTTATAA
>BLFK01000743.1:0-12500 GCA_014634185.1 Astreopora myriophthalma
TTAAGAGAATGGCCACGAACACCAGTGGCCCCTTTAGTGGCCCCTTTAGTGGCCAAATAGATCAAGGAGAGACTAGGCTTGGGTTTCCATAAAAGGACATTACACGGAAACTAATTAATGCCTTTGAAACGACAACAAATGCTTTCAAAATGGCAATGATTTTCTCTGACTCAACAATAAAAAATGGCTGGAAAAATAAACACGAAAACAAGTTAGAAGGAAAGCATATTGTCAGGAGGGAATTTTGACAGAATTTTCACGGTTGAAAAGAATCATCTGTTCAGACTTTTTCTAAGGGTACCCTGTGAAGTTGTCAGCAGACTTAGAAGCCAGCAGCGGAAATGTGAAGACACCAGATTTGCTGAAGTATGAGCCAGGTATGTTCTGACAATTTTCTCCCCAAGATGCAGTGTTCTCCTTTTCAGGCAGTAACTGGCAAAATTTACTGCCTGTAACAGCACTTGCAACCACCTAAAATGGCCTGGAATATAATGCACTGCACATACATAATAAGCATGGCTGCAAATGCTCTACCGGTTTGAAATACTCTTTTACCTGTGCAGCTGAACAAAAGGGAGAACAGTGATGATGGAAGAGTTGTGTCAAGTTTTCATTGATTTGATCAGCTTTTTTTTGTTTTGTTTGTTTGTTTGTTTGTTTGTTTACAAAATAAACCTTGCTGTTTTAATAGGATTGTTTGGCATTAGCCTCTTTGTCCACTGGTGTATTTTCTGTTTCGCTGCAGTGCATTTCGTGTGCACCTTGATTCACATGCACCGTGTTTGCCTAAAAATTTGACCAAAAGATAAGGCAGTGTCCTGGGCACTTTAACATTCAAAACGCTTGGTGGTGAAAGGGCAGTTGACCTAGTCCATTTCAAATTTACCCTTTTGCCTTGAACCATTTTACAGAACCATGCATTTCATGCATATTTACCTGTGCACCATGATCTAAAAGAAGTCGAGCCACTTCTACATGTCCATCCATTGAAGCTTCCATCAGGGCTGTGTGCATTTCATCTGTTTTGTGCTCTTGATCGGCTCCAGCATCAAGGAGAAACTTAACCATCTCAAGATGACCTTTTTATTGAAATAGAAATGATGATCACCAAATATGACACCTGGTACTGGAATGGGGGAACATGTAGAAATCTGGGTAACCCGTCCCCATTATTACAACTGCTCATGGAATACACACTGTATATTGAATCTTACACATGAGCATGTTCAAAGTGAAATCAATGAACCCACTTCCATGACATTTAAGTTTGAGTACTTATCAAAGAATCTGGTATTTATTTTTCAAAAAGGTATCCAGATAACTATACATGTCAACAAAGAAATCTCCTTAATAAAAAACAAAACACATGCCCAAAGATCTCTGTTGAGCAGTCCAGCCCAGCTACACTGTATTGGGCCCTAATCACCTGAGACAACATCATTGACCTCCACTGTTTTAAATGTCTTCTCCAGTCACATAATTATAATTTTTCTTGTTAAATTCATGACAACCACTGGAAAGATGAAAGCATTTCAAGGTGTCACATTGAAAAGTTCATAACACGCTCTTATAGCCCATTTTTTGCATTCTGCTGACCCAGAATTTTGCATTAATTTTTTCTGCATTATAAAAAGAATGAAGAAATACTTTGCAAAATTCAACTTGTGCCCCACATGTTCATTGAAATAAATAATGAGAACAATATCCTGATGTATCCCTTCTTATAGAGGATTATATAACGTAAGGCAGATCTCTTGAATAATATATGTACATGCATACCCATAAAACAAAAAAACACAATGTTCACTTTAATACTGTACCTTTGTAGCATGCCAGTGTCAATGCACTTTCTTTGAACTCATTTGAATGCGAATTAATGCAAGCTCCCCTTTCCAACAACATCTTGGCAACATTCACATGTCCCCCACTAGCAGCTTCCATTAAAGGAGTGTGACCATTCTCATTATGTGCCTCAATATCCGCCCCATGGTTTAACAGCACCTCAACAACATCCTCATAGCCACCACAGCAGGCATAGATAAGTGCAGTGTTCCCAGCTTGCGACTGGGAATTGACATCGGCAGTGTGGTCCAGTAACAGCTTAACAATGTCAATGTATCCACCACTGGAAGCCTCCATCAAAGGAGTACAATCTCCTTTACTTCCCCGATCATCAACACTGGCATTCATGGCTAAGAGCACTTGGGCAAGTTCATAATACCCTGAGAAAAGACCATTCAAAATGTCACTTTGGATAAGTGATGCAGTTCTATTCTGACAATGTGCACAGTTATTCCTCAGGAATGTCCTCAAAACAACATATTTGTAAAAGTGAACATCCAATATACCGGTATGTCTAGATTCCAAGCCTTTGAAAACTTTCAGTTAGCCATTCAAACACCACCTAGTAGTATTCTTGACTGCAATAAGTGCCAAAAGGGTTGAGACTCTTTCCCCTTTTAAGGAATCCTGGACAACTCCCTCCCCCAAAAGCTTTTCATCTACCCCCCCCCCCCCCAAACAATGTTGTTTTCTTATTGCCAGTACTTTCTTTTTCTATTACCAACATTGTAGGGGGGGGGGGGCAGGGGGAGGAGGGGGGAGTGCAAGTGGAAAATGTAACATGAAGGTGATTTTTTCCTAATTGTGGTCTTCCCAGTTCAGTGTCTCAACTACTTTTGTCGCTTATTGTGCCTTTCCATGATTTCCTTCCATTCCCTGTTTCTAAAAAACCTTCCTGTTTTCCAGGAACATTTTACAGTTTCGTGTTGCTGAAGACTGGGATCTCCATTCCATATTTGGAAAATTAACTTGGATAATAATGGCAGCCTTGCTCATAATCCTGAACATCCTTGAGGTGATTTCTCAGAATTGGAAAGCAAATCCTATCTGTGCATAATTTCTTGTGCCATTAGCACATGCACAACAGCACCCAGAGAAAACTTGGAGTGATTCTTCATTGACACTAAGCTTGACATGGCAAAGAATGGCCATTCTCTCATAAGAGCCTTGTAACCATCAGTTTTGACACCTAATTTTACTCTCTTAGTCACTGTCTTCTTACTGTAAATTTTTGAAACAAAAATTGTCAGAAAAAAAGTTACAGGGAGAAAAGCATTGCAGCCATTGCTTGTGGACACAAGATTGTGTCTTCAAGATCATGTACCCAAGGGACGTTTGTTTTCAGTGCCGTTTCAGGACGTATGCCTATGCCATAAAACAAACAATAAATTGAGGGGCTCAGAACAAAAACGTCCTAACTGACATTTTCAGTGTGTTTGGTCATTTTGCGAAATCGCACCCAGATTTCGCGCAATACACAGAAATTAAGTTATGCAATTACCTATCCTAAGTGATGTGAACAAAATGACGAAGGGGAAAAAATTTTTTTCTGGAATCTGGGGATGGAGGGGAGGGGGTGGGGGGCAGAATGGCAGGAACATATGAAAATACAGGTAAAAAGAATATTTTTTTTTTTTTGCTTCTTTTCATCAGATTGCCCCAATTTTTGGCATATAGCATGGGGATGTTCACCCCGTAATTTTAGTGCAGTTCATTAGGTGGCAATTGGCCACGATTTTAGACCATGATTTATTGCTATCCAAAATCGACAAATACCATGTCAGCAATACATCTCAAGAATGGTTTAAATCATACCTTAGTAATCAAACACAACACTGCTGCATTATTGGTTCACTGTCTGATGCACTGGTCCTGGCCCGAGGAGTTCCGCAAGGGTCAATTTTGGGCCCAATACTATTCTCGCTGAATATCAACGATCTTCCAATTGGCATTTCCAACCCAAATGTCAACATATATGCAGATGACACTACCATATGGGAGACTAACAGTGACCCGCTGCTTATTCAGCGTGGTCTTCAAGACAGCCTTGACAACTAGTAGACGGCTATTTCTGAATAAGATGGTTCCAAATACGAAAAAGACTAAACATTTGATAATAGGAACTGTACAAAAACTGTTGCACACTGGTAATCCATCTCTTGATCTCTCTCTCTGTGGCACTCCGACTTAAGAAGCCAAGGATGAAAAGCTTTTAGGCGTTACGATAGACAAACATTGGACCTGGGATAATCATATCGATTTCCTAATTGATAAATTAAATTCTAGAATTTGCTTGCTTAAGAGAGCTAAGACATATCTTAATCATTGGCTAAGAAATCTATTATACAACACATTAATTTGCCCATTATTTGAATATTGCTGCACAGTGTGGGGAAAAACCAAAAATGAAAATTTACTTCGATTATTAAGAGTTCAAAAACATTGTGCTAGGCTAATTTTAGATGCTAGTTTTTCTGATAATTCCGTTGAACTTTTAAGTAAGCTAGTTTGGTTACCTATTGATGACGTCACACGAATGAGAAAGCTTTGTTTAATGCACAAGATTGTTAATGACTGTTGCCCTTAGTACTTTAAAGATTATATCTCCTATGTTAATGTCAGTTAGGACGTTTTTGCCCGGAGCCCTTCAATTGTTCCTTTTGATCAATGCAATACACTTATCTTGTTATTTTACAAATTGTGCTCATGTTGTGCTTACAGTTTCTACGGAAGGAAGGAATTAACATGTCCTAGATAGCACCAATTTTGAGTCAATTGAGCCTGTTATATCTCCTTAACAAGGTTGGTGACCTAATTTTTTATTGCACAAGTCACTATAATTTAGGGAACAATCAGTGAAAGTTAAAAGAAAATATCATGTCAACTTCTGTTGCTAGGGAATCACCTTAAGTGAAGCAAGAAGTACGAGAGAGTCAAATGTATTAATTTAGTGACTGAACAAGGTGGCTAGCATTGAAGTGAGTGTGTGGATGCAGTAAGTTTCAATTTCAAAGAAGTAATAAAGCAAAATCCTTCAAATTCTCATCACCGTTGTTTTTGCACAGTTAAATTTAATATTCCAACATTTCGCCATTCCACTCATTTTGGTGAAATATTGTGATATGCTATAATAGCTTTATTCCACATGGCATGACGTCAGCGAATCTACTTCACCTGTGGAAAATTGGTTGTGAAAGGAACTGTGCTTGTTTCACCAAAAAGTCGATTTGCTAACATCCAGGGAGCAATTGCAGAATACCCCGCAAATTCTGACCACTACCCTTTGCATTTGCGGTCTTCGCTGAAGAGGGAACCAGAATACATTAGCTGTTATTCTTATTCAATGACATGCAAATAAGTTGCCGGGTATTCTGCAATTTAGCCTATAAAGTTTACAAGAAACCTTGAGTTTGCAAGTTCCAGGCAACTTGAAAAATGTATTTCCATAGTGTTGTCGACTGTCCATGTCCACGGACAACCACCACCAAACAAAAAGAACAAGATGGAGTCCACCACGTTGTTGTTTAATTTGTTTTATTTTGTTTTTTTTATTTTCTGCTTGGCTTCTGTTTGCTTGTTGAGTTGGTTTTGCTACATTGAAGATGGTTTCAATTTGATGTGTAGTTGTTTGCAACTGTAATAGCCCTAGACCAGTGGCTGTGTACATTTACATGTAATTCTATCAAGGCTTACATGAAACATGTCCATAAACCTTTTAATGCAGATGATGGTTAATTCATTCTTTGGACAAGTGAATTTTGGTTTTGGACAACCAAAATTTGAGTTTCACTTGCTCATTAGACAAGCAGAATGAAAAATAAGGGTTTTGCCCTGAAACTCTTATTCTCTGCTCAGATAATAAATTATCTTTTCCTGCATCCTTGATAAGGTTTGCAATATTCCTTGGAAGAGAGGAGCAACGATAAACTTATTGTACACTTTGAATTAAATCCGAAAATTACAAAATGGAATAGGCCATTTCCGAGTTCACTTCAGCCCTTCAGCCCCTTTTTGAAAAGGAGTCTAAGAGCAAAGTCTTTCTTATGAAGATGAGTTTGTATTCATATGCAAAGTAATTACACTGCTCTATCAAAAAAGCTTTTGCACTTGAACACTCTTTGAAAAAGAGGCCGGTGTGAATGCAGAAACCACCTTTTATCTTCCAAACCATTTTTAAATGACCATAAACTTGTCATTTGCAGGTCTATTACAAGTGAATTACAGTGAGATATTTCATACCTGCTGAGCAAGCTAGAGAGAGAAGACTTTCCCCTTCATCAGTCGGTTCATGGACACTCCACCCTTCTTCCAGAAGCTTCCTCACAGCACCAACATCTCCCTCCAGACAAGCTTCAGCCAGACTTCGGGCACCTGCAATTAAGCACATCAAATGATTACCTGACACATTCATGTTGTTTTTTGGGTCAAGAACTCAAGCACTTCTAAGGATATAATTTGCCTTAATTTTCTCAAGGACTCAATGCAATGCAAAATCAAACAAATGAAATTCTGTAGTCTTTACCTGTTTTTTTTTTTTTCATTCAGGAGAACCTGGTTCTAATATGCTTAAAGTGATCCAAACTACCTTCTTCTACACTACCACTCAAAAGTAAGTTACCATTCGTGTCACGTTTTCTGTGCTACGCGATTCTCATCACGCGCCATGAGAATCGCGTAGCGCAGGAGTCACTGAAGTGAAAATTTTTGGCATAAATTTAGGACAACTTTACTGCGCGAAATCAATTAACTTCGCATAGTGACTAACAACTGCAGATGCATGATTTGAATAGATCATTCATATAGTTCCCAAGCTGGAAAGTAAATGGCAGACTTCCCATGGAAACAAAACAAAGAACTTGATTACAAATTGATATATGATTGTTTATCACGCAATTTAATACAAGTTTGTCATTGATGGTCTAGTTTTTATAATTTGTACAGGGGTTTATCAAGTGTTAATTTGTCACAAACCAATGATGGTGCCCGTTATATTCATGTCTTCATCTTTTGATAACAAATTTGCATAACCGCAAAACTTCTTGTGCATGTAGTTTGGGACCTTCCACAGAATTGTTGAAAACTTAGTGGGAAAGATGCCAAAACTTCAAGCCAAATCAACTGATTTTAACTAATTTTCAGAGCACAAACATGCAAGTGTGAATGCATTTGCTCTGAAATTATCGGCTCCCCAAACAAGCTTTGTTAACCTCGAGATCTGTAGAAAGTCTGCCGCGTTTGGTGTCCGATTATGTATCTTTCTGGTGGTTGCACATGAAATTCGGTCCAAACGTGCTCGGGTCTATCCGAGAAGAAAATGTTCGCTGCCCTTAAAACATAATTGTGAATATGGCTGGTATTTTTCTAACAATTTCCAACAATTTCTGTACATACAATTGTCTGTATGAAATTGTATGTTATTGCTGGGGTCATCCACTAGATTGGCCTATGCTAATTGGATGATCCCAACTTGCTCTATTTTGTTGTTACAATTTCTTTCTTATTCCTTAGTTGTACTGTGTTTTGACACCTATGTAAATTTAATCTTACTGTATGTCATGTAAACTGAGCTGAGTTGAAATAAATCAAATCAAAATTAACATGCCGACTATATATGCAATTCTACATTTATGGCGACTTACTTTTCACGAACAGATTAGAACTGTTATACAAAATTTTGACTACACTACCCAATCGGACACATCCCAACTAGCTCAACCACGTCGCAACTGTGTAGATACTTGGGCACAATGTACTGTAGGACAGCAAGCACCACAAGCCGGTTTATTCTGATTGCCATAAGCGTGGAAACTCCGCCCTCACATAACAATATGATCGTATACCTGATATTAATGATGTACTAAAAATTACAGGAAAGTTACGCTGGGCACCTGCTGGATACCAAAACCCAAAACCTTGTAGGAAAAAGGGAACGTACTCTCCAAACCCTATGCAAGTGCCACCCCCTATGGAGGTTAAGGGAAAAAGCTGGCGAAGAAAGCTGACCTAGACTGATTCAAAACCTTAACGGTTCACTAGTTAGACGACAAATTACCCATAATAATAAATCCCCACCCAACGACCGGGCCCAGTCCTCTGGTCCGCGCCAGCAAAATAAATATTTCTGCCAACTTCGCAGGCTACAACTGTCAGAAATACCATTTTCTGCCATGAAGTTGACACAACATCAAAAGTAATGTAGTTAAAAATTTGATTTCATTTTGACCTTGAGGCTTAGGCAATGGAATTTTTCTAGCAGTGCCGCAGATGCTGTAGATGCTTGTATTCTCAGCCAGTGGAAGTTGTTTCATTTTGTCAAGATTTCAGATCGGCAAAGCTTGTGTGCTGGCAAGCGTCAATTTGTGGCATCACAACAAACAAAATTTGTTCCTTGAAAAAGCAAAATAATCTGTCTTTAGACTCACTTTTCCTTACACGAGTGCTTATGGTGCAGAGTTTATTGTTTCCATACATGCAAAGTTTAAATAATTTTTATCTACTTTTGTTTATTTAGCACGAACTGGCAAGATCACGTTCAGCAGAATGTAAACTTTCTTTGGAATAGCCACTTTTCTTACATACGTTTTCGCGTATGCGTGTTGGTTTGTTTATTTATTTGATGTTTTTCCTGCCGGCTGAGCTTGCGAAAGAGGCAGGAAACCAAGTTCTCTCACACCGAATGGGGGACCTGGGTACAAGTCAGGATGTCAGTTTCATGCTCGGTCACGTGACTCAGTTTTTCTTTTCTTGCCGGACAGTGCAACAGTTTTCCCACCCTCCCACCCCTTAGCCAGTTCTTGCCTAAAGTTTATAGAAGTGTACCAACGTTTGGGTAGTTTTTTCCTGTTGTTGACTCCAGTTCTGTTATCATTGTGATGTAGCCTGAATTGGCAATAAAGTGCTGTTGCATTGTCGTGTAGCAGACAAATGGCATTCAGTGTGTGAGATTTTTTTTTTCCACGTATGGGAAATTCACAATACTCGAAATACAGTGTAGATATTGAAATAGACTATCTGTTAGTCTTGACAAAAGGCCAATTAAGATTGCACAAGAGCCTCAAGCCACTGTACTTGCAGATTTTTCAACATCTCGCGCTACGCCATTCCTGTAGCATGCGACAGAAATCACGTAGTGCACAATGCGATCCGCACAGCACGCTACACATTTAGCATCTCGCGTGATGGTGGAAAACTTCCTTTTGAGCGGTACTGTACAACTGGACACATCCTTCATGAGTGCTGATCTTCTTAGACTAATCACCTAGCCCTTTAGCAGCTGACCAAAAAAAAAAACAATAATATCGTAGTTCAACAGATTCTGCTAAAGTTCCCAATAACAGTAATTTCAGAATAGAGTAAAGTGCTATTGGCCCAACCAACCTGAATCAGCAGTAGTTTGGCCAGCTGATGACGGTGTGCCATTGTTTTGAGTTCTCATTCTCGTCAGTGCAGCTGCGGCTTCATCCAGTGCACAACTAACAGAGGAGGTCAATCTCCGTAGAACTTCAGGATCAGTAAATGCCTTGCCATCAGCCAGCTTACCAACACCTGCCCCAACAAATGAAAAATACAGTGATATTAAAAATGATGTTTTTGTTTCCTAAAAAGTGATGGAGGCCTACTTGAAAAAAGGTCTGAGTTCCCTATGATAATCCAGTTACAAGTTTAGATGCTCTACCAGTTACCCATACAAGACTAATTTTTAAACTAGGTTCATGGGTGAATCATCCTGCATACTGGTGGAATTTAAATGTTGATGTGTGATGTGGTTGTAAAGAAATGTCAATATTAACTGGGCTCAACACCTGACATGTCATATCTTTCCAACCATAATTATATTTATCTCACATCAACACTCAAATCCTAGCAGTATACAGGACCACGAGTCTCACATGGCTCAATGGTAGAGCATCCTGACTAGTAATATACATGTATATTGTTGGAAGGTAATAGGTTCCACTTCCATTAGGAGAACTCCGATTTTTTTTTCCACATATGTCTGGGTCACTGTCCAGAAAAAAAATATATATATATTATTTATCATGCTGAACACAAAAGGTCAAACGCTCTAGATTTGTCGGTACGGCCACTTTTCTGCCTGCCTGTTTTTATTTTTGCATCCCACTTGAAGTAGGCAAAAGAGGGACTGATCATAGTCTACATCATTGGTGGCTTACAAGATTTTCATCAGTTTCAAAGTTGTTAACTTTTTATTTCTTTGATAAGTCAATTAAGTCAACATCTTCTTAGTAAGGTGCTCATATACCGTAACACTGGTGTATAAGCCAAACTTTTTTTGAAAAAAAAAAAAAAAAAGCTCTAAATAATTGGTAGTGTGGCTTATCTGTGAGTGCAGCTTATATGCCAGTGTTGATGGTAGTATATTACCTTTACCAACTAATATAACATGGTTACTTTCTCTTCTTGTATTCAACTCTACATCTAACTGCACTAACTTGTGAAATATTGAGTTCAGCAGTCAAAGAGGAATTGTAGCTACATACCCTTATGTTAGTTATCCATGCAATGAACAACTGGGGCCAGAACTCTTAACATAATAAATCAGGGTTCGTACTCTTACTACCGAAATCACTAAACTGTTAGCACCCCGGAAAAAACGATCGATCGCATTTGAATTTTGGGCTTGCTCACGTGACCATTTTGAGCACCCAGATTGGTCACATGATATTTTCGTGGATTTGGGTTCATTGCGGTCATGGCTGTGTACCAAGTTAAGGTTTATTACGGCACAGATTTCCATAAATGTGGAACATTTTTCACTTCTTCAATTGAAGATTTCAATTTTTACGGATTCATAAGTAGAGTGAAAGATATAACCAAAACATTTCACGATATAAGCGTCGATCAAATTCGTGTTCGCTATCTTGACGATGAAAACTGCTACGTGAACTTAGAAGAAGCCCTCATGGGCGAACTGTTTAGGTGTGCGCGAGATGTTCCTGGAACAGACTGGAAGAGAATCAATGTTCAGGCCGAGGTGTGGTATTCTCCCGCGCCACCGAAGAAGAGAAAGAAAGAATTTGAAACTGAGATTCCATGTCCACCAACCACTTCTGAAGGTGAACGCCAACTTGATGCCACCTACGTCGGTGAACAAAGTTATCGCTATACTTCACCCGTTGAAAATCTAATTCGGTCTAAAGAAGAACAAATTCGAAAACAAGAAGCTGAAATTGCAAGGAAAACTCATGAAATAGCTTCAGTTGAGCAGTCCTTCTCTCAGAGACCCATAGATTCTACAAGAACAGCCTGTACGAAGTGTCATTTGCGTGCCGGCCATACACGCGCAAATTGCGTGAATGAATGCTGTACTTCAGCACGCCTATGTGGAGATATAAAACGGCATCCGGAGGAGAAAAGACAAATCAAGGACTTGAAGACTGATCTTCAGCTTCTAAAATCGAAACAAAAAAAACTAAAGGAGGAACTCGATAGTTTGCTGGAAAACATGCAGTCCAGTAAGCGTACATTTTCCCAACGTATTCTCACACGCTTGATTAACAGCAACAAGGAGAGGTATATTTCTTATCTGAGTGGCCGAGAGGTAATGAACTGGATAGCAATCAACACAGACGCCAAAAAGATCGAGAAGATTTGCCATGGGGCTGTTCCTGGCCCAAACGACGACCTCCAAGGACTAATTGAAAAACATGATTCACAAGAGAAGCTCTCATCGTTCGGGTCGAGCACAAGTAGCAGATCCAGTGTAGTGAAAGAGCTCTGGGTGAAGAAAGGGGTGACCTTTCCAGGAACTGGTCCTATATGCCCACCTCTAAGGTATTCGATACCTGTGCCTCAAACACCAGAGGAGGAGGACTATCAAGTAAATTTGGCTTTACGTGAAAGTCAACAAACCACCCGTATTCAAAGTGATCAGTTATCTGTTGCTCATACAGGATCGATTTCAGGAGCTCCAGACTTCAGATTTTCTCAAGACTACACAGCTGTAAGTGCCCCTGTTTACGGCCGAAGTAGTACGTATACTAGCACTAGCACTGCGTCTGAAGAAAATGCGTGGTCACTTTTACCATACGGTCAAAGTGATCCGGTCGATCAGTTATCCTTTTCCCATGCAAGATCGATTTCACGAGCTAGAGCTCTTGACTTTAAATTTACTCAAGACTGCACGGCTGTGAATGTTCCTTGCCAAGGCCCAGCTAGTACAGATGCCAGCTCTAACAATACGTCTGAAGAAAATGCGTTGTCACTTCTCGCAAGTGCAGCGAATTTGCTCTCTGATAATTCAGCAGAGTAATTGGACAGGTAGTATTTAATTTTGTGATGTTAAAATGTAAACACGCAGATGTGTTGTTCGTTTCTTCAACACTGTATAGTTAACCAGTCAGACCAGTATTGAATGCAGATTCAATATATACACAAAAGTTGACGTTGAGTATCAGGCGGATTTAACTAGTTTTGTTCATTTGTTGTTGTTTTAGTAAGCGCTGCTCAGTTTTGTCCATGTTGTTGTTTTGGTAAAGTGCTGTTCAGTTTTATTCATGTTGTTGTCTTGGTAAGCCCTGACTGTAAATCGAGGAAATAATCCATCAAAGATTGAAATCAATAAAACAGCGTTTTTGAATTTGATAGACCTCAAGCATAGATCAGTTATTTTCTTGCAGAACACAAACCATCTTTAT
>BLFK01000743.1:22500-30000 GCA_014634185.1 Astreopora myriophthalma
GTTAATGACACGTTCTCCGCCAACGAGGCAAATGATTCTTTAGTACTCAACACATAACTGAATGGGGTCAAAACGTTTATTTCTTAAAAGCGATTAATGATGGCTATTCTAGAAATTTTGGCTACACGGCTTTAACTTAGCTATTTTGAAAAATCTTAATTTAGCGGCACTTTAATTTTGTGATTTTCGTAAATTTTGCAACAAAAGTCAATTAATTTTCGCGATTTCACAAAGGGATACTTTGGCGAAATAAGGTAAACAACTTATATATTTCGTCTCGAACAAACGATTGTTGGTCAAAACCGATGCGCAAATGCCCTTTCGCCGTTAAGGAAGCGAATGACTCTTTAGTATAACACAACAGAATAGGACCAAAACATTGACTTTATTTTGTAAAAGCGACAAATAATGAGCCGACTGAACTGTAAACCGATTTACATAAGGCCTGTTACCATGGTTCAATCGATAAGCGATTTGTTAAATAAAGCGAGGTGTGCGAGCGAGGTGTGGTGACGGTTCGAGGTCGTGGTCGTGTGCAAGTAGCATGAACTTTTGTTTTTTTTTTCTTTTTTACTTATTAGAAACTCAAAATTTACCTAAGTGCGTGACTTCTCAGAAGGGTCGAATTTAAAGTGATTTGCAGTTGATACTCGTTAATTGTACATTCATCGCACGTTCAAAATCCATGGGGCTATTAATAAGGGCCGGTAGCCAGCCAAAACCACAGGCTAGTGAACCATCTTCAGCCGGCTACTTTCGTCTCATGTTCCCACCAGTCAAGGTGAAAAATTCTTACAAATCGTACAGTTGTTAATTTATCATTGAAGAAACTTTTAGAACATTCTTCTCCCTGTTTTGAGAGGCATTTGTTCGTGCGAGTTATGTAGAACGCCTAGAACATTTAACTGAATAGTTCCCAGTCTCGCGCTTAATCTAACGAAACAACGTGGTGTCTGCACCGTAGAGGCAAGCGCTAATAAGAACGTTGTTCCGTCTTCAGTCAAGTGAGCCAAGCGAAGATAAGTACTTCTTTAAGTATGCTCAATTCCTTTGTCGCCTACTTTTAATTATAAACCGTCTACTTTCACATTTATTGACAGGCCTGAAAAACTACGATTTCTTAATCGGTTAATGCACGGTTCATTGCTGGTTCAATTCCTAAGGGTCACTTGTTCGAATCATTGTGATAAAATAATGATTAGCTTTTTTTTTTTTTAATCTTGCTATGACACACATTACAATCACATAAACAATAATTGACACTGATTGAATGTCAAGTTGTTTTAAAAGCCATGCAAGTAGAAAACATTCAGAAATGTATACAAACCCAATGCTTTATGTGCAGAACTGGGAGCCCTTTTGTTTCCAATTTGGCGTATGTCAAACTAAATATGTTCGAGAGAAAATGATTGTTGTAGCGCACTCGTAAATATGATTTGTTGTTCTTGTTGTAGAAGAGGAATTTCGACCTGGGGTGCAGGTGTTGCGGGACTTGGCTGCTCAGGTTAATGCTGAGTTGCGTTCCCGGCAGCACGAGGAAGCCATGGAGGAACAAGAGACTCTGCAATACGGGAGTGGTACCACACTAGCAGAATCGAGACGGGGGCAATTTCATTTTGAATTGCAACCACTTTTTGAGCGTCGATCAGTGAAAATGGGAGTGCGTGAACGTATCTTTCGAACCCGGTTCAATAAAACTGGTTCGTTTACGCCCGGCCAAAACTTGAATCGCGCATTGGCTCAAGGGATGCGACAGGCTGTGGAAGAATTACTGGACGACCCAGATATTGAGGATCAAGACCGCGTAATGATGCATTTCCGTACAGCCCGATACGACAACATGTTTTTTCATGGAGCTGGCTTACGAGCTCAAGACTGGCGCAATGACCCTGTGCGTGTGGATGCCTTCTTGGATGACATAGCACGGAAGTTAAATTCCAACGAACAGTTTGAACCCAATGAATCCTTCCAATTGGAATTTGTCATGTGCGCGCCAGTCCTCATGGCGGGGGTGTCACCCGTGACAAACGTCCAGGTCATCAAGCCTCAGACAAGTTTCGGTTGGAAAAAAAAATGTGTCGTCAAAATCCCACAGGATGAACAGAACTTGTGTTGCGCACGAGCCATCGTTACAGCCAAAGCCCACGTGGACAAACATCCTAAATGGCGTAGTTTCCAACGTGGTTTGACCATCCAGTGCGATGCCGCTATTGCTTTACACGTAGAGGCCCATGTGGAACCTGGTAACTGCGGTATGGATGAACTCACCCGGTTGGCCCTAGCTCCTTCCTTGTTTGGACAATACCGTATTGTCATGGTGGATGCTAATCGCGCGTACACATGTTTTACCTTCGGGGAGGGGGACACCACTTTGGCCATTTTGCATGAAGACGGCCACTACGATGCACTGACTTCCTTACCTGGGTTTTTCGGTCAAGGTTACTTTTGCGGTCGATGTCTTCAACCCTACAATGATGAAGGTCAGCACGCATGCCCCAATGCCGAGGGGATTCATTGCCCTGCTTGCTGCCAGGATAACTGCCGAGATTACCAAGAAGCGTACAAAACCAAACGCTCAGCCCATAAAGGTTGCCACAGCTGCCGGCGTGTCTTTTATGGTGATCGGTGTTTGGAACTGCACGCAAGCAAAGCTCAAGATGGGAAACCATCCAGCCCCAGTAAACCTTCCGTGTGTGCCTCACGCCGTAAATGTGGTCACTGCCGTAAACTGTTGGTGGGTCTCAAGGTTCAACGGGAGCACAAGTGCGGCTGGGGAGAATGCCCGTCGTGTCGCAAAGAGGTGGACATGAGCGAACATCAATGTTTTATTCAAGTGGCTGAGGATCCAGAGGAACTGTTAGAAAAAAAGTATCAAGCGCAACTGGCGAAACGCCGTCGGCGAGCTCGGCAACAAGGGGGTGATGCCCGACTGGGTGCACGTACTGCGCGCGCTAATGCTGAAGAAGGTGAAGAAACAGACGAGGAGAAAGAACCCTACCACCCCCCATTACTGGTCTTTTGGGACACCGAGGCCATGCAAGACACGGGGAAGCACGTGGCGAATTTGGTGGTTGGAATGACAGCCGAAGACGATACACCTCAAATCTTTCAAGGTCCCAATTGTATCGATCGTTTCCTGGAGTGGCTAGAGGTCCTGACTGAAGAAGAAACACGCTACGTGACGGCATTGGCGCATAATTTTCGTGGGTACGATTCCTATTTTGTGGTGGACGCCTTACATCGTCGGAAACAAAACTTGAATCAAATCCGTCAAGGGGGAAAGTTATTAGAACTGACTTACCTGGGAGGTTACGTGCGATTCATTGACTCTTTGTCGTTTTTTGCTATGCCTCTCGCCTCCTTTACCAAGACCTTCGGACTGGATCCGACTCAGTTTAAGAAAGGGCATTTCCCGCATCTATTCAACACCCCGGCGAATGCTAAATATGTTGGACCGCTGCCACCCAAGGAAATGTATGGCTCTGAAACCATGTCGAAAGGTGGCAAGCTTGAATTTGATCATTGGTATGACGAGCAAGTGGCTGAGGGAGTTCTCTTTGATATGCAGCGCGATTTGGTAGAGTACTGTATCTCGGATGTGAAACTGTTGCGCGAAGGTTGCCTCACCTTCCAACGCGATTTCCACAAGTTGACCCGATTTTGCCCCTTCGAACAGATGACGATTGCGTCGGCCTGCAACCGAGATCTAAGACTGAACCGCATGGAAGAACATACCATCGCGTCCGAACCTGTGCGTGGCTGGCGGCTGGTGACCAACCATTCGAAGGTTGCCTTAGAATGGTTGTCATGGCAGGAACATCAACTTCGTCAAGCGGTCTGGCTAGCCTGCAACCAAGAAGAACAACAACAACATGATGACATGGCGAATGCCTACCCAGAGGCCGTGAACACGCACCATCCATTGTATCGTCCACGTATTCAGCATGCCAGAACCACCGGTGAATACCGTCTCCCCGACACGCGGTGGACAGTCGACGGGTACGATGCTGAGACCAACACCGTGTTCGAGTTCCTCGGCTGTTATTGGCACGGCTGCCCCACCTGCTACCCCCAGCGGACCGAGACATATCGCCGTTTGGATGACCGAAGCATGGGTGACGTGTATGAGAGTACACAGTTACGATTGCAGAGCATCCGTTGCCAAGGCTACACCGTCGTCACTATGTGGGAATGTGACTGGCAAGCCCTGAAAGCACGTGACCCTGATGTTGCCCAGTTCACCCAAGCACTCAGTATCCAAGAGCCCTTAGTGCCGCGAGACGCTTTCTTTGGGGGTCGTACGAATGCTGTTCACCTCTACTATGACGCCAAAGTGAGCCAAGGAGAAGAAATCCGCTATTACGATTATACCAGCCTCTATCCCTGGGTGAACAAAAAGTGCCGTTACCCTCTTGGTCACCCTACCATCTTGTATCAGCCACCCACCACAGACGTCTCCCAGTACTTTGGTCTGGCGCAATGCACTATCCTTCCACCACGTGGTCTGTTTCATCCTGTACTGCCTTACCGCACCCACGGTAAATTAACCTTTCCATTGTGCCGCGCCTGCGTCGAACAAGACATTGAAAAAGCCCTCCATGACAAGGCGGTTTGGTGCGATCATGCTGACGGAGAACGTGCTTTGACGGGCACGTGGTGCACGCCGGAATTGGAAAAAGCTGTGGAAAAAGGCTACACCATTCTTAGTCTTCACGAAGTGTGGCACTTTCCCGAATCCAAAGTGGGTTTATTTGAAGACTATGTGAACACATGGCTCAAGTTGAAGACTGAAGCCTCTGGTTGGCCGAGCTGGTGTGATACCGAAGACAAGAAAGAGCAGTATGTGAGAGACTTTGAGGAGCATGAAGGCATCCAGTTAGAGTCCCAGAAGGTCGCCAAGAACCCCGGGCAGCGTGCTTTGGCCAAGATGATGTTGAACTCCATGTGGGGGAAATTTGGTCAGCAAGTTAACAAAATGCAAGTGAAAGAATTCACTGACCCTCAAGCCTTTTGCCAGTTCATGGATTCGGACCAACACGATGTCCGTTACGTCAGCTGTTTAAATGAAGACCGTGTAGAAGTCCACCATCGTCACGAAAATCTCTGTGAAAACATGTCACCGAACCTCAATATCTTTGTAGCCTGCTTCACCACCTGCTGGGCCAGGCTACGTCTCTATGAGGCTCTGGAACTGCTGAATGACCGCATCTTGTACTTTCACACTGACTCGCAAAGTGAAAGGCTTCTCGCTGAACGTGGAAGGGGCTGCGCAACTCAATTATGACGTCATGCGCCAAAACACTTTAGATGAACTGCGGCGACCCTTGGATGCTCCTCGCACCAAACGCATCAACCAAGCTCGTAAGATCGTCCGCGATGCTAAAGCGTACGCCTTGTACACCCAGCCTGCTCATAAAGACTACCGCTTGGTCTTCAACAAACGCGTGCTAGATCCAGGTACAGCCATGACCTACCCATACGGTTACGAGTCCCCGGATGCCGAAGACCTAGAGAACATTGAGACCCTGGCGGATTTGCTGAATGAGGAAGTGGAGCAAGGTTTTGACTGGGAGGCGAATTATGCGGCTATTTTAGCCAGTCAATGGGATGATTAATTTTTCTTTTTTTATGAACTTTGGCTATAAGAGACACACAACCATCGCTTATTTTTTTTATCAAGTTTTATTGAAAAAAGAAAACAAGGGACCAAGGAGTCACTAGGACCCTCGACACGTTCCCGCTTGTACATAAGGCTATCACAAGAAACAATAGGACAATGTTTTCACAATTTGAGTTTGCGCTTGGCTTGCGTGATCCCTTTCACAATGGCTTCCGTCCAGGTTTTTTTCCGGGCAAACGGGTGATGGCTGCAATCATCCTATCATCGGCCTTCCACTTGTCGTGCAAATTCTTGGCTTTGGCATAATCCATGTCGTGTAGTTTGGCAATTTTATCCAAGCGATTGATACCCGGGTCCCCACGTGCCAACCGTTTCTTCAAATGCGTCCCAGGTCCCATGTATTGATATCCCGACCAATGAAATTCAATCCCAGTCTTCCCCAACCATTTCTGAACATCCAACCCTTCTCCGTGTTGTAGCCGTTTGCGGCGAAGTGATCTGCGTGGGGGTTCTTACGTTTCTTAGTAGTCCCCCCCATCAAGCTTGCGGCGGGTTCGGCGTCCCTGGTCAAATTCTTCCGACCCCGGTAAAGGTTTCAAACGTTCTGCTTCTGTAGCAGCTTTCTTACGATGGCGGCGTTTGACTTGTTTCACGATGATCTCGGCTTTTTCTCTCGAGGTGCTACCTGGTGATAATCCAAATTCGCCAGCAAACGGGAGTGGGGCCTCCACTTGGTCCTCCAATGAAACAGAGGGGGTCGGTAAACGCACGCGCTTGGGTTTGGGTGGCAATGGGGGACAGCGTGGTGTCCCCTGTGTGTTACTAGGCGTTATGGCAACGCCTTTCTTGCGACATGCTTTTCAAAGCAAACTCCGCACCAGCGTGGCGTTAGGTCCTTCGACCATGGCATCTGTTTCATCATCTTCCTCGTCGCCTTCAGGTAGTGGGGCCGCTGTTGGAGGTCCCCCGTGAATCTTTTTTATTAGTCTGCGTAACGGGCGTGACACTTGTTTGACACGTGCTTCTTTCAAGCCGTTGGGCATATTCGAGTCTAACAACGCATGTTTTTCAGCCGCCAAGCGTGCAGCTTTCGTCAATTGCATGTTCTCGGTCAAACGCCTTTTGTATTGATCTGTCAACTTTGCCATCTCTTCTGGGGGTACCATGACATACTCGCGAAAAGCACTCATCGTCTTAGGGGTGGTGAAGCGTGTAAGGGTTCGCAGACAGGGCACGCGACTTCGAACGTTCCTCCGTCGTTAAGTGTGTCCCAATAATGCCTACAGGCGTCGCACATCAAATTATATCGTAACACGCTCAGGTCACTTTCCAAGGTCTGCACCCGTTGACATAAGACATCCTTTTCTTTCAGTAAGGACTGTAAATCCTGCTGCAAATTATCCGCTTGCTGTTCCATCCCCTGGCTTCTTCTTGCGCTTGAATCATGCGGCGCAACGCTACTCTACTCATGGTATGGGATAACAGCAATTCAAGGCCTCTTTTAGTGTTTGACAAACGTCTGTAGCTCTCTGACATATCCATGCATTGCAGTGGCTTATCAAGGATCTCACATTGAAGGTTTCGAAGAATGTGGGACGGAATATTAACTCAATCATGATGAGGGGTGATAACAGCAACAATCCAAGGCATTGTTCAAACCTCGCCAAAAGCCAGCACCTTTTTGAAGCAACAACAAATCGCGTCGCCTTTTTAAAAGATGTTTTGCGACGGGCCAGAGTTCGCAAAGTATGCCTGTGAGGGCGCCACGCTCTTACGGTGGATAGGGATAAGGGTAATCGCCCTTTCAAGGCATTCAGGACCACTTCGCTGATGGCATTGATCTGATCGGAATTGGCATGACGTAACTGGTCTTGACGCTG
>BLFK01000743.1:40000-47394 GCA_014634185.1 Astreopora myriophthalma
TATAGGCCCACTGACGGTGGGGGGAAGGCCACTGACTTAGCCATAGCAAGAACACGATCACGCGCCCTACATTGATAGGAAACAGACCGACCCACAAGTCCTGCGGGGCAATTTCCTCGGAGGGCCATTGCTCAATAGCGTCTAAGATCTCTATGGGGCAGTGAGCGCAGTATTCTCACCTCGCAGGACCATCGTCAACATTGCCAAGTATCAAACAAGAACACACACAGAGACCACATCGTATCATTTGAAGGTAACAAGCTTTATTCAAACACATTTATACAAGAGGAAATGATGAAACCATGACAACTACACTGTCTTGGTCCGAATCAGACTCTTCTTCTTTCTGCAGCTGTTTCTGACGTCGTTCCATCATGCGTTGGGTCAGTCTTTTCAGTTTCTTTTCTGCTTTCTGTTCATCTTTCAACATCTCTTTCAGTTTAGCCAGGGCTATGCGGGCAATGAGTTCGCACCGCTCTTCTTCTTCTTCTTCTTCTTCTCACAGGCTAGTGGGTGTAACAAAAATACCGGATGGCAAAAAGTCCTTTTCCAACTTCCGAGGCACAAGGCCCCTCCGTTTTGGAGCAGGAACGGGTTTCTTCCTCTGAGGTGCCAGGGTTTTCTGTTTGGACACTTGTGTGACTTCATCCATGTCATCTTTGGTCTTAGGCAAAGGTGTTTCTTTGATGACAGCTTTATCTTGTTCCAGGTTGGTTTTCTCGACTGTTTCGTTCTTGCTACTTAAGTGCATACAGTCGGTCAAGGACGCACCCTCCTGAGCATTCAACCTCTTTAACTCTGGCAGGGAGACATCTTTCTCGATATGCATGGTTGGATGTACTCTTGGTGGAGGTGTTTGCGCTCTACACATGAGATGAGTTCTGACTGTTGGCGAGTTAGGCCGCCTTTTTATAAAGCTTTTTCTTTGCGTTCATTGGTCCAGGTCTTCTTTTTTGTTTTTGATTGGTCCACGTCACACGCTTAAAATATCCCGCACATGATTGGTTGTTTGACGTACCCTCGACTTGATACCAGTCTTGACACGTTGGCTGCTTTTTCCACCATAGACCTAGCGGAATTACTGGCTTTACGTTTCATCCTGCTGACTCCAGCACGCAAAACGGTGCCCGCTGCTGCATCAAGCCCTTGACCTTGCGCCAGAGTCTGCAGACCTTCTGCCACAGCAGGAGCCCCTATCTCCCATAGAGTTTTCCATAATCCATCTCCCACTTGTGGGGGTGCGTATCGTGTAAGACTTCCACCCCGCATCTTAACTCGTAGCGTACTGTAGGGGGTGGTTAAGTGCTGCTCTATTTATCCTGGATGAAATGCAGGGTGATCAAGGTTCGGTTACCCTTGTCCTTAGGAAACGCTACCAGCACACCGTTTGTTTCTGCTACTTCCACTTCCATCGTCTCGTAGGTGTTTTGCTGTACGGGGTGAAATTGTTTGTGCTTGGGTTCGAAATATGCCACACCTCTACCTCGTCTTTCATACCAGACTACATGCAATAAATCCGTCTTCACCCCTCCTACGATGGTGCTCTGTGCCACATTACTGTACACCTGCAGTGTGCCCGAAGGTTCCCCCACCACCAATCGAAAGGCATGGTTCAAGTTTGTGAAACGCCAGTTACAACTCATGCTTAATCGCAGACAATTCTTTTCCTTAGTCCAGAACACCCCAGTTTCATCTTCCTCCTGTAAATCGCGGTACTTTGGAGAACTCGTCACATCTGGCACATCATCGATGTAGTCCCGAGACAGGTTGGGGCCAAGTTCCCATGTTTCCGTCAGCCATCCCATCTTGATGGCTAAGGTACCATTAATCCAAATTTCTGGGGTGTTGCCGACCCCATCGAGTTTGATCTTTGTATTGTCAATAATCAGGTCTTGTTCATTTCCTCGTTGAATCCAGCGAAACGTTACGTACAGACATTTGCCCTTGTCATCCACAAACTTGCTCCCTTGCCAGGGATTCCTCGTCCGCTTATGGGTGAGAACAGCAACACATGCTCTCATGAAACTTTCTCCGTCCACCACCCACTCAAGATGATCAACGTCATCCATGTTAACTTGTATGCCCGATTTACCTCCAAGGGTCTCCAACGTCGAGTAAATCAGAAATTCCTTCTTGGGTACCAAATTGTACAGGTTGGCACGTGTGTCAGGTACTGACATCCTGCTCAAGGCCACTCGCCAACCCTGCCCGGGTAGTGTCAGTCGTTGAAGCAATCGCACTTTAAAACTCGATGGCGTGTTGTCTGGATATTCTGGTGAACGATCACTCGGTAAGGTCACATAGAAATCACCCATGGTTCATTCACTTGCAAATGGCCTTCGCCTCGATCCAACTGTCGTATTTATCCGACCAGCCCTGCCAACGCACTTTGACCTGCTTTCCTTTGCGTTGTAAAATCTTCTCGATGTGAAAGAGCCCGTCATCTGGCACGGTCACTGGTTGCAAATCTTGCGGGTAAAATGTGCCTTCCACAGGCGTCCCATCCCATTCTTGTACTTTGTAGGTGGGTACCATCCCTGGCACTGCATGACGAATCACAAATACCTCTTCTGTCCACCCAGGTAAATACCCTTTTTGAAACGTGCGATGTTTCTTGTTCAAACGCACCCGCGTTCCTTTTACCAAAAGCGTCTGTCTGTTCTTTTTCCTAGCTATGAATCGTTTGTCGTACAGACGGTGCCATACTTGGGCTTCATTAGCTTGCGTCACGTCTTTTGGAGCTACGCCAATGCTCCGATGCACTGTGGCGTTGTATCCCCGCATGATACTCTGCAAGGCCTGTAAGTATGTCCGCGTGTTCTTGGCTTTCAAGTACCGATACAGTTTCTCTTTCAATGTACGATTGAATCGTTCGGCCACAGCGGCTTTCGTGTCCCCGTGCATGCTAAAATGATGAATACTGTGCGTTTTCGTCAAAGCCTTGAACGTCCGATTGTAAAATTCTTTGCCCGCATCCGTCTGCAACTTTTGCGGTTTCCGTCCCGCTCGTTTCAAGATGGTTTGCATAGCCTGTGCGACAGCTACCCCCGTCTTGTTCTTCAAGGGTTCCACCCAAGCATATTTGGACAATACATCCACTACCGTTAAGGCATACCGGGTCCCTTTGTTCCAACGTGCCAACCCTTGTAATTCAATCAAATCTGCCACCCATTGTTCATCAATGCTGAACACGAGGACGGGGAGCGTGGGAAAATGTTTCCGGTGGGGGCGATGCAAAGTATAGCTCAACACCCCTTGCAAGACCTTTTGGGCATCTTTGGGTTTTAAGCCATGTGCTTTGGCAAATGCTTGCACCCCACCCAAACTACCCGGCTCGCTGGGGGACTCATACGCTTGCGGCGAGGGTTTCATGACACTGACCACTTCACAGTTTCACATACAGTATTTTATTTATCTTGTAAAATGGAATGCACGGATTTACAATGACCCGTATTACAATTGGACAGTTTCCAACAAAAGATTTCTTCACAGGTGCCTTCTTCATACACGGCATCCTTCTCTTCGATACACAGTTCGCACAATATCCCATCCAACACTTGACTCAACCGAGTTTGCCACACATTCACTTCCTTGCATTTGGCTTCGTACAGCCCTTCGTAATCCCGCGCCAAACGTTGCGCAGTGGTCAGTTGGTCTTGTAGTTCAAACTCGCGATTGTCCATATCCTTAATCACTACTGCTTCCTCTTGTAGCCATTCTCGTGTAGCCTCCGCAGCCTGTTGGATGTTCACCCACAACTTTGTATTCCTGATGATAGATTTCTCCACATGCAAACGTCGCCGCTCAAGTTTTCGTTCCGCTGAGTGGTCGATCTCGTTGTCTTTCAGGCTTGCGTTAATATCGTTTAATTCTTTTACTTTGGCTTTCAAAACCTTGACAGCTTCAAAGTGTTGAGAACGAATTGACCACATTTTCCAGAGTGCTTCCTCTCGAGTCAGTGTCTCGTTTATGTTCTGTTCCGATCATGTTGTTGCCAACTATGCTTTGACAAACTGGCGGATCTTCCTGGTCTTTATATCTAGATTTGCGGAATCTGATTGGCTGAATGAAACCATCCAATCATACACACACAGAGCATACAACTCTCAAGATACAATTTTGATTGGTGCTTTTTTTTGTTTGTTTGTTTTTTTGTTGTTGTTTGACCTTTGTTCCTTGTCATCTTGCTCTATCCTTATGCGTCTATGGTGATTCAAACATGTTCTGCAAACTCTGCTACGGGATGGTGTGGGCTTCCATTTTTCGCGTTCCAATGATAGCACACACCTTGCCAGTCAGTGACACAATGGACTGGAGGCAGGGTACAAATACACCCTGAGCATGATCGTACTTGAACCAACAATTGTATGTCATCGAGTACAGATAAAGGGGCTTATGCATCCGGCATGCCATCTCTACACCCCACCCCGTCCCACCATCCACACACTCCAACCCTTGGTTTGTGCTAAATCTCCAAAAGCGTACACAGTATCCGCTTTCTTTATGATCCAATAATTGCGTCGCAATAACCCATTGACTATGGGAGATGATGGGTACATGCGCTGAAGCCGTTTATTGGCAACATGACAGGCATGATCCGCTTCTGGGTCCAAGGAGTTACACCTTATAATGATTATGTGCGGTGCATCCAAAGACAAATTGTTCAACAAGTTTGGGATGTTTGCCACCGCAGAGACGCCATCCTTTCCTACCCCTACGGGTGATTGGGTGATTGTAAGGGAGAATGCACAGGACAAGCATCCCACATTGCTGTGCCCATCGCATGGCCCAGGCGTCGGTACCTTTAGCACCCCCCGTGATTACAGTGATCTCGCTCAGTTTTGACATTCGCTCACTCTCACTCACAACTACAACTACATGAATCAAACGGTTGCATTCTTTTATTTATTACATCCTTGAACCAATTAAAACCATTTACATTATTAAACAATCAAAGTTCATGTGGTCTTTGAAAAGCATCCATCAGCTAGGCGTTGGGCCATGTGACAACCCATTTGAAAGGCTGATGGTGCTTGGGGAGTGTTCTCGAGCGATCTTCCACTCCGCTTGTACGGGTGATATCGAGCTGCTTCTGTCTTCTGCTGCTTCTTTGGTTGGTAACCCACTAGGCGTGGTTTGTAGTTGGGATAATCAGGTTGTTGTGGTGGTGGATCTAGTTTAGCCAAGGTGAAGGCTAAAATCTTTTTGGCCCAGGGAGTGTCCAGCCATTGGAAGTAGGCACACTTGCGGCTCCGACAGCTGAAAAACATTCTTCCAGGATTTTTTTCACTTTTGCTCTGTTTCAATGTGCAAGGGTCATCGCAGTAACAGACCATCTTTGGCCATTGGGTGTCCTGCTTGTCAGTGTTAATCACCATATGTTTGTGCCATTGTTTTTCCACCACTTCTAAGTACTGGTGAACTTCTTTTTGGCGCAAGGGACTTGGGACATTTGACATAATTAAAGCCGTTGTCTGATGTTCGGTGCTCCATCAAGCACTCGTGAAACGGGCATGTCACATCATCCTTCTCCAGCGAACAATCGGCAATCTGTCCCATGAGCTCCTCGATGGTGGTGGGTTCATTGGGCAGCCACACTTCCCCTTCTTGGTGGCTCTGCTCCAAGACTTGCACAGTGGGTGTAGGTGGGATGGGTGACAGGGCTGGCAATTGCTTTATCTCCTCCATTTCTTTGAGAGTTTCCATAGTATTGATTCCTCCACAAGTTTGTGTGACTTCAGTCTTCTTCTTGGTAGGAGGTTTGGATGGCCGCGTGGGTTTTCGAATTGGTGCTACTTGTTCTTTCTTTCCTGACATGATTTTGTCTCATGAAACAGTGAGCGAGAACTGCTCTTTTATAACACGACGCCAACTTTCCCTCAAGGCATGATGGACCGATGACATCATAAGGAACCAACCACAGACTAACCTATTTGCCTTTTGATTGGCTGGCGATGAGGTCATGGTTGTTTCTGATTGGTTTTTAATGAGGTCATCTTGTTTGTTTCTGATTGGTTTCTAGCCTTTAGTTATGTCTTTACTACGTTGTAATCTCTCATTTACTCTTCACCTCCAGAGCAGGGCAGAGCTTCACTCCAAGCCAGCCTATTCACCGCCAAAATTATAAACACACACAAAATCGTTAAACACACGCGCGTGCGCCCAAAACCCCACAGAAACTATATTTCCCCGCTAAACCGTTTTATTTTTCCCGTTAAAATATTACACATGATGTTTCACGTTGAGCTAGGGTTCTGCTCCAAGATGCCCCCTTGTTTTGTAATTTATGCACGCCTTGTCTCTTTTTTTCCCGCCCAAATATGCATGTGTTGGTTCACGAGTTGGCTAGGGTTGTGCTCCAACATGCCCCCTTGTTTTGTAATTTATGCACGCCCCTTTTTTTTGACATGCTGATTGACGACGTCATTTGATGACTACCTGTCAAATCTGGTCTGAAGTATCCGATACTACTACTCTGCCGACTTTCGCTTTTTCGCTTCAGATGCCTGTTTGACATGTTCTGCTACGCTTTTGAGCAAAGCGATTTCTACAGGGTCTTCGCTTTCTCGCTTTTCTTACTGTTTTCCTTTGCTTTATTGGTTGTTTGGAGTAACTGCAGAATACTCGACCACTCAAAGTTTTACCCCTTAAAATCGGGATACTTGGCTACGCAGTTTGTGCACGCTCTTTCTTTATGTTATGTTTTTAAAAGGAGAAATAGACACACTACAGTACGCAGGCTACGTGGCTACGGGGCTACCTGGCTACACGGCTACGCGGCTAGGGAACTGCGAGGCAAATTTAACCAATGTATGTAACAATTTGTTGGTATTAATTTTGATATTTATTCACAGAAAAATTCTAACATGTTTGTCAACAAGAACTTTGGGTTCGAACTGAAGGAAGCGGAAGTGAGTGGAGAAGGAAGGTCACTCACTTCTGGTCGCCTAAATTCCCTCCCACCCTTTCCGCTTCGCATTCGCTCCAATGATAAACGATCGATAGAAAGACCCACTGCACTATTCTTATTTTCCAATAGTAAGTAATTAATAAATGGAAAAAACTGCACAATGAAGATCTCAAATAAAAAAAACCTGTTATCTCTTTGCATGAAGTGGTCCACAATACTATGATACCTGAATGATAGCAGAAATTAATGAAATTGAAATGTCAGTGTTTTTGTGTTTCTAGTCCTTTCTAGTGCACTTTTGAATAACTGGGGATGATGAATCAGTTTCAGTGACCACTGCAGTCATCAGAGACACAGCACATTCTTTGATGGATTGTGACTTTCCTGTCGTTGGTGGACCAACGCAGATGGAGTAAATATTCAAAGGCATCTCTTGTGTTGTAGTGACAAGTGTACTTGCCGATCCAGCTATGAAAGATGTAGT
>BLFK01000744.1:171-2671 GCA_014634185.1 Astreopora myriophthalma
CTGAAGCTTAAAATGTCCAAGTGTAAACTTTTCCAGCGCAAGCTGACTTACCTTGGTCATGTTGTTAGTGCAGCCGGTGTGGAACCTGATCCAGAAAAGACCAAAGTCTTGGAGGACTGGCGGCTTAACCCGCCAAAGAATTCACAGCAACTTTAGACGTTCTTCTACTAAAATGAGCGCGGGATGGCTCCGCAACTTTTTTACTTTTTGCGCCAAAAGACAGACAAAAACCCTTCCAAAAACTACAGGGGTCCAATTACGATACAATGCGCCAATACCCAACTGCGTGACCCACGTGTGCATGAGTAATGCAACACAACTCTTCTACATCTGCAAGAGGCGTGCTGATGAAGATTGGATCGCCAGTTTTACCCCTCGGACTTGTTCACCAAAAAGACTAGCTTGTCAGCTGACTTAACCATGGTCTGGAACCATAAGGTCCATGACAGGCACGTCATATCACATGTAATTAACCAGCAGGGCTGGTTTTTTACCTTCATCGTGAATCTATATTTTGTTGAACGTTTTTCATGTGCTTGTCGCACCTTTGAAAGACTTATTGCTGAGATTATGTAGTGCTCTGACAGAACTTGGAGTATTGGTGTGAAACGGGATGATAGGAGTGGAAGTTGGGGTGGATTTCTCAATGTGTACATTTTAAACAGTATATGACCTTTTCCTTTACACTTAAAATATGATTTGGTTTTTAATTTCTCTCGGAGGTAAAATGGCGAACTGTTTCCTTTAAGAATTATCACATGGGTATGAACCTTGAATCTTCTTTATATAAAGGAGAATGTTCACATCTCTTGATCAAACAATGGAGGAATTTACAAGAGTTATAAAAGGTTGATTTTCTTGATCTGCTTCGATGTGAACTTATTATGTATAGCCTCAACGTAGTTTTCAGCCAGATAAGTAACCCAGCTCTGATTTTATGTAATTTTGTACCATTTCTTTGCTATGGAAAATGTGCCGTTATGGTACATTTTTCACAGGAAGAGAAATTTCTCTCTTCGGCCAATGACAGGTACCTCAATTTTATGACAATCAGTATTATTTGTTTGGTAAACAACCGGTTAAAGTGAAAGGGTTTTCATTCGCTTGACCAGCGGCCATGTTTGCTTACCGAAACAAAACAAAACATCTGCTTAAAAGTATAGAGTTCAATTTCGCCATTAACTCCAATTAAAACCTGGTATTTATCCCGCGGTTTCGCACTAAACCTGCTTCGAAGAACTCGGCCCCGGAAGATTAGTCTGGTACTTAAATATGGCCGAAGTTTCTTTGCTTAAGGACACTAATATGGCCGCTGTGAAGTTATGTGAAAACGCTCAGTTAATCAGGGGTAGTATTGAATTAATTAACGGGACACTATCAAGAAATCTTGACAATTTTGCAATGTACAAATTATTCTTAATTATGTAGAACCTTAAAAAAAATGTTATTCGTTGGGTTAGCACTCAGAGTGTCGGCAAAAATCCATGTTTCACGCTTCAAAGCTTAACAAATGTGAAGACAGGAAATATGCCAACTCTAGTCTGCCAACTCGAGTTTGTCGACTTAAGAGTCACTGACTCCAAATATCGAGAATCGCTGGACAGGTTCGAAAAATCGAAAACCCTGAAACTTTGCCTCAAGAACACTTTTAGGGAGCTGTCTTCGAAAGTGTTATTCCGATTTTCTAAGAATTCAACGCCTTCGAGAAATTCGCAAAAAACGAAAATACTCCTTTTTACCTCATTAAATATGCAAAAAATATGGATGTTACTAAAACGTGGAATGGGGAATGGGGAATGGGAAATTGAAAAATGGGAAATTGAAATGGGAAAATCGAAAATGGGAAAAAAATAAAAAATAGCCAATTGGATTGTAAAGAATAATTGTTATGAATATGGAATAATTTTTCTCAGCGGCGATTACCCAAGCTTTTAAAGCGTTTTGCGCCAAAATTAAAAGAGGAATTTGCGATGATAAGTAGAAACTTTGTTTCTAGCAAAAACTAAAATGACATGCGTACTAAATGTGGACTCCTCTGTTGTTCGGAGTTAGCAGTGATGGACTTTATTCAGAAAATTCAAGAAGTCCTTTGAAAGATCACTAAACTGAATGAAACCGGCAAGTGCAGTGATGACGCACTAAGGTACAACGAAATGAACGTGAAATACCCTTAATTAAGCTTAGAAACTCTTATTTTATTTAAGTACAATTATCAGTGAACATCAAATAAGTCTTTTTTAATTTAATGTCGAAGATTTAGTGTTGCCACTACTTAACCGATTTATTCTATCTCTTACTTGTCGTGTCTTTCCCGCGTTTTTCTTAATTATGATAATTTATTTCGCTCCGGCTCGAGATTATCGATGCGAAGCTTGTGTTCATGATCTTATGGCGTATGAGTCACGCTTCTGGTTTACTTGTACAAAACGTTTTGTTCAGAGTAGTACACGCTGAAAGATGAGATTAATCCTATTCGGTTTTGTTCGTACCGAACGTTGTT
>BLFK01000744.1:7671-22522 GCA_014634185.1 Astreopora myriophthalma
ACGGACACCTTTAGCGAAATATATATATGTATCAATATATTTTCCGCTCGAATTCGCACGGCTTAGCTCCCGAGCGTGGGCCTTCGGCCCGACAAATTTATTAACCTCGCTTCGCGAGGAATTAATTTCGACTCGATATCGGGCATACCAAGATGCGTTTCAAGCTCGTAAAAATACGCAACTTTTACAGTTTCCATAAGAGCTTGAAAAGGCAATTCTTTGACAGTCGACGGAGCCCTTCATAATACTTGAGAAAAAAATAAAACTTCCTAGGGTTAGATAGAAGAAAGGTGAAGCTCTTATGCTAAGTTTATCCCGTGTTCTAAAATTGTAAATTGTTTCAATGCGATTAGCGAGAACTTCGTCAATTTTCCCGATATTTTTTGCATATTTAATGAGGTAAAAAGGTGTATTTTCGTTTTTTGCGAATTTCTCGAAGGCGTTGAATTCGTAGAAAATCGGAATAACATTTTCGAAGACAACTCCCTAAAAGCGTTCTCGAGGCAAAGTTTCAGGGTTTTCGATTTTTCGAACCTGTCCAGCGATTCTCGATATTTGGAGTCAGTGACTCTTAAAAAACGGCAGTTTAATGCTAACTAATAAACTCCGATTAGGTTACATCACAAGATACCCTTTATATAACTTGTAATCATAGGACGGTACGATAGGATACTGAATAGTTACGGTAATTAGGCACGAACCCCCTCCCCTAAAAGACTGTGTCCATGCTTCAGCTTAGGTATTTCAACTTATTAAATTCAACTTTTGCAATCATTGAGTATGACGGTTTGAATTTGACCCTCTTTTCCGGTATGTCTGCTACTAAAACCACGTGGGTTTGTCTAACGTCTGGGCCATCTAAAAAGATGCCAAGGAAGGAAATTACATGATCGGAAATAAGCTTCCTTTTGATTGCCAGCTGTTTATTCCGGGCTTCTACACTAAGCGAAGGGCAAAGCTAGAAACGGCAAAGGTGTTCAGAGACCGGCTCTCTAAGTGCTGCTAAGTGAGAGTAGCTATCAATAACGGAAAGCTAACCATAAGGAAGACCTAAATTAAATACTATAGTTCAGCGCTAAACGCTCAAGTACTGTAGCAGGGAAGGGATTTCAGACCATGTTCAGACTTCAGATATTTTGGTAGAGCCATCTCTTGCCAGTGAGTCTGAAAAGAGGGAGTAAAGGGTTAACTACGTCATTTTAGCTTCGACCAGGTGGCAGGGCAAAGAACAATAAGCTTATACATGTGAATTTTGATATGATTTTGTTTCGTATTTTCGGTTTCGATGGACCGTGCGAAATTTCCAGCTCAATGCATTTGAGGGGACTAATTACCTTCGGAACATTGATGAATTGCTCTTATCGGAATGTGGCTGATATGTTAAGCCACATGGAAACTCGGAAATCCTAAAGTCCTAAGTCCGAAGTCTGAAGTCTGAAGTCTCTTCTCAGGAAAGGTACGCAACACCGTTCCTTGCTGAACGAAAGGTCTGTCCTTTCAATTCTGTATCTGATGGGGAGGCTTCTTCTCAAGCGTAACGTCAGTCCCGTGAGGGTGGGACCATTAGGGTGGGGAATATTACGCCATGTAAATGCCAAAAAGTGTCCTGAGGCGCTGTGGCGTTTGGGATCTAATGCTAACCCTCTTTACAAGAGAGGAGCAGAGAGCAGTAGCAGGAACTACTGCTAGTTAGGGACACCCCAGGGGTGAGGTTCTCGAGATGACAAACAAATTCAACATTATCCTACTAACGTGACCCTACCTTCGGCTTTAACATGGCTTAAATAAACAAAACCTTGTCCCTACTGGAATGGTTACCCTATCAACCTGATAGCATAACCCTACCCTTCGGTAAACAAAAATAAGAAATACCATAAGGAAGGGTAACCCTTGTAAGAGGGCGACGCCTCTAGGAGGATTACCGAATCTCCATCTATAGAGGTCCTTTTGTACGAAGGATCTGGGAAAACGGAATGACTGCTTCCAGTCTACCCTTCCTTTACTTTTTGGAGGACTTAGGGAATTATTTAAATCCCTACTTTTGTTCTCAACCCTTACTTTCTCATTTGTTTCCAGGATGAGCTTGGTGGATTGGTGGGAGATGGGTGCTTTACGTAACAAAAAAATAAAATAAAATAAAAACGGCAATTTTCACAATTTTCATTCGTAAGCCTTTGCTGTGTAATAGGTTTAAGTGGTCACACAAATCTCGTTAAAAAAAAAAAAGAAAAGAAATGAATAAATGTTCGACGGAATAGTTTCGCTTCGACATGCATTCTTGATGGGAACTGTGCATAAATCCTGGTGTTGAAATTATTCACTTCTCTGTGTCACTTCAAGGTTACTTATGAAGAGCACCACTGTCTGTGAAAGCGGAGGTGCTTGGTCAGGGCCCAGTTGTTCGAAAGGTGGATAGCGCTATATCCACCGGATAAATCACTATCCACTGGATAACTCAATTGAATTTGCTAGCATTTATCCACTGGATAGCGATTTATCCGGTGGATACCGTTATCCACCTTTCGAACAACCGGGGCCAGAACAATAGTGTAGCTAAACACCTTTATTAAATTATGTACACTAATATGGCTTTTCACCAGTGTGTGAGTACGGAGGTGCCTGGTCAGATCACCAGACTGGTTAAACGCCTTGTTACATTGTACACACTGATATAGCTTTTCACCTGTGTGAGTACGGAGGTGCTTGGTCAGATCACTAGAATGGTTAAACGCCTTGTTACATTGTGTACACTGATATGGCTTTTCACCTGTGTGAGTACGCAGTATTCTGTCAGCAGGTATGATCTTGGGTTGTTCGTTCGAAGGTGTTAATTCCCTGTTTCGCTGATAATTCCTTTTATCCGTCTTAGAGCAGACATGAATGTTAAGAAAGCTCAATGAAGCAAATTTCTTGCCGCAAGCATCACAGTCCCATGTTCTGTTGACTTTACGAAGCACGCAGACATGCCTGTGTCTTTGAAGGTAGTTCAAAGAGGTAAACATCCTTTGACAGCACTCGCATGTTACCGCATCACCCAATAATAAGACATTTCTTTTTAATCGCCTTCTCGCAGCCGACTGATGATGATGAATAAGGTTTTGGTTGGGAATTAGATTTTATCTCAAGGTACAGAGACGAGGCAAAATTGACCTCAAAAGCAGGTTGTTCTGTTGCCCAACTGGGACCTCGTTTTTCTCGCATATTCCAAGAAAACCAAAAAATAATGGATAAGAATTTTTATGGTTGGTATTTTATCGTGGTCTGTTTTGCTCATCCCGCACCGTGAACGACTGCAGAACTTCATTTTGCTGAATTTAATTCCTATCTCTCCCCTTACAAGGTTTTCGGAGATAATGAACAAAAGAGAGCTACATCGTAATGTTTGTGGAAGAAAACTGTCTCACAGTTTCCAATCAAAATAAGTTTTGTTACAGATATTCCTTCACGAGACTAAGGCAGACCACAACCATCGGTTTTCTTTGAGTGCTACTATTAGCCCCTGGCTGATGGTACCGCCCGGGTTTGAATCGCAGGCTTCACGTACAGACGCCCACTGAAGCAACCGAGCTAACCAAGGTGGCTAATGATTCAATAGCCGACCGAATAAGAGATTGTTCTATTACCATTTACATGGTTGTGGCTATTGTTGATTGATATACCCAAATCTCTGGCATAACTCTCTCCGTACCATACCAGCAATTCTTTTTTCTGGACTGACGGGTTTATAGGTGCGGTAGTAAATCTTTCATCTAAGCTGAAAGGCTACCAGGTTTTGCTCGTCCTCTGTACGTGAGCAATTTACAAAGTGCATCCAGTTACTGTGGGACTCGTCACGACCATCCACAAAATGGCTGAATTTTCCATCTTTTACAATTTACACAAATAAACAGCTAAATTAAATTATAACCACTTCCAACTAAACGCGACACATGGAAGTTCCTGTACTTTCAGGGAATGGTGGGGTTCAAATAACTAATGATCAGCGTAAGTCATTTATCAATATCGCTGAGTTGTTGGAAGCAGGTAGTGCTAAATCTGGTCAGTAAATACCATGACAAGTCATGGGTTTAATTTGCTCGCATTTTTCATTGCGGGATTGTGCTGATGCTCTTGCTTATCCGCTATCTGTTCTTATCAACAAGATTATTGACTCTGGCTCTGTGCGGACTGCTTGGAAGCTGGGCGAAATCTGCCCCATCTTCAAAACGATTTGACGATCCTCATGACAAATCTAACTATCGGCCAGTGTCGATTCTAGTTACTCTGGATAAAGTTTTTGAGAAGTGTCTTGCACGCCAACTGTTCGGACTCCAAATCAATCCAACATAAACACAACACTGCAACACATATTCTGACTCCAGATTGTTCCACGATAAGACGAGATTTCAGCTTTCTAACAATATCAAATTTTCCAAATATCACATCAGGCTCATTAATTGTCTCAACATAAACATCATTATCTCTTAGCCAGGACAAGACATGCTTCCAAAACCCAGCAGATATCCTGCGGGAGAAGAGTAAATGCTCGACGGATTACGCTGCTTCTTGACAGAAAGTACAGTTTGACGATTCCACTGCACCAATTAAATTAAGTTTCACGTTTGTAAAAAGTATACAATTTAAAATTTTGTAATGAAATTCCCTGATCTTTGTGTCCAAAGTGCAATGAAAGGCCAAAGTGTAAACCTTTTCCCAATCAATATCTATATTTAAGTACTTGTTTGATAGTTTCTGTTTTGCGGTGGGCGCAATTTGCTTATGCTGCAGAAAGATTTGATAGATCTGTTTAGGAGAGATATCAAGGACTGGCACTACATTACCACTTGACAGCTTAATGGTTGGGGTAATCGGTATGGGATGAGCTGATGTTACGTTTGTAGATATTTTAATAAGTGCGCGCCATTCTGCGGGAATCGAATTGATAATACTCATAAGAAAGAATCTGTTCGGATTCCAAATCAATCCAACATAAACACAACACTGCAACACATATTCTGACTCCAGATTGTTCCACAATAATGCGAGATTTCAGCTTTCTCCTTTGATTTATTCGTGTCGACAGCAACAACAACTAGCGAATTCTATCTCGTTTTTTCGCGCGCGTTCTGAGATCCCAGAATCCTTTACTTTCCTAGGCTTAGAACATTACATCACTTGCTAATTTCAACACTGTTGTCAAATATATAGAACCTATTTCTTTGAATCTAAAATGTTCCACTGTCAGCTTTTAACATTCTCCACCCCGCAAGTTGCGACTCCTTCCATATCAGTCCTTATAACGGCGTGGACGAACAATCTGTCTTCCTCTCCGAGTTCTCTGCGGAAGGGTAACTTCACATTCAACTTCCTCTTCTTGATCATCCATCATCTCAACCTCGTTGTCTGACATAGCATCATCTTCATCAGAATTCTTTGGAGAACTTGTAATGGGCGGGAGATTGTCTGTCTCTGCACAGAGTTCTAATTTGTACAACTTACAAATTGGACGTCTCAGCAGACCAGACTTTACCTGAACAACAGCTGCACGGCATCTTCCATCACGACCACGAAAAAGCTGTCGAACAACACCCATCTTCCAATTAAGGCGTTTCTCTCTGTCATCGGCCACAAGAACAACTTCTCCTTCTTTCAAAGGATTTGGCGCGGTCTTCCAGACTTCACCTTGGGAACCCAGTATTTGATGCAAATATTCTTTCTTCCAAAGGTCGTTCATAGAGGACAACCACCTTTTTCTCCGTTGAAATTCCTCAGAGAGATTCAGTTCTCTTTCTTCTTCTTTGATGTCTCCTCGCGGTGGCAACAGAAACTGCTGTGGACAGAGAGGGATAGGAACGCCACCATCAGGGTCGGCCGACTCCCACAGGTAAGTAATAGGCCGGCGGTTGACGACTTTCTCCACCTCAGTTAAGACAGTCACCAATTCCTCCCAGGAAAGCACAGCACGGCCCAACGTGCGACGTAAAAGGCCCTTGACAACGCCCACCAACCTTTCCCAGGCTCCTCCCCACCAAGGTGCTCGTTCGACCACAAACTGCCACTTTATGTCGAGATTCTTCTCTCTCACCCACTTAGCTGCAGCTACAAAGTTTGTCCCGTGATCACTCATGCATAGCTGTGGGACACCTCGTCTGTTCATAAATCTCTGCAGGGCCTGAATGAAAACTTCTACAGACAACGATGTCACAAGCTCCAAATGGATGGCTCTAACTGACATGCACGTAAACACAACAAACCACACCTTGCTGTTGTCCTTCAGATAAAGGGGTCCTCCTAAGTCCATGCCTGTTGCTTCAAAAGGACGCCTACAAGTCACTCGGCATTGGGGGTACGGCGGCGTCTGTTCAGATGCAGGACCAGCCAAGAACTTGCTGCACTTTCTGCACTTCCTTAAAACAGATGAAACTGACTTCTTTGAGCGCAGGATCCAAATGCCTTGGCGTCTCAGTTCTGAAATAACGATTGCAGTACCAGCGTGTTGCATTTGTTCATGAACATGAAGCACCAACTGGTCGACAACACCACACTTCTTGACAAGGACTGGATGAAGCTCGTCAAACGTCGCTTCCACTTGTTGCAAACGGCCCCCCATCCTGATCAAACCATCTTCCAAGAACGGGTGTAGGGACATCAGATTAGACTGTCGATGAACTGGTTGGCCACTTTCTAATGCCTTCAATTCTTCCCAGAAAAACTTCCTTTGTACTTGTTTCAGGATGACTGTTTTGGCAGTTTGCAACTCCCCAGTGGACAGCAGAGTTTGCGTGTTTTCAATAGACTTGCGCCAACGCAGTATCCAAGCTACACTTCTTAAAGTGCGAAGGTACTTGCTCGTCCTGGGTGGGTCAACAATGTCCTCCACATATTTCGGTACTTCATTGTCCGCTAGGGCCATCATCAGCAACGCGGTACCTGCTTCATTCTTTGGATGCTTCGGCCATTCTGCCTCACGTCGTTTCAACCATTCAGGGCCATTCCACCAAATTTTGGAGCAAGACAACTGGACGACCGTCATACCTCGAGTAGGTAAGTCCGCAGGGTTTTCATTTGTGGGAACCCATGACCACACTCCACCAACAGCTGTAATCTCCTCCACGCGGTTAGCCACGAACACTCCACCCACACGCGGTCCCTGGTTAATCCATGCAAGAGCAACACTGGAATCCGTCCAAAGGAATTCATCATCTATCTTGAGCACGTCATTGTACTCTGATCTCAGCGAATTCAGAAGTCGAGCTCCCAGTAAGGCACCAAGGAGTTCAAGACGAGGTATTGTGTCTCCATCCGGAGGGGCAAGTCGGCACTTTGAAGCAACAAGATTGACTGTTACGTTTCCTTTAATATCTGCTACACGAAGGTAGGCTGCTGCTGCGTAGGCTCTGGATGAGGCATCAGTAAAAACGTGAAGTGACAGTCTCATGTCCTCTTGTTGAGAAGGTGTTACTCCCAGCCATCGGTTGACTCTAAGAAGATTTCCACCGGAAAACCCTTTCAAGATTTCCTCAACACGCCGTCGGAAATCCTGGCTTACTTCTTCATCCCACCCAAGCTTCTCTTTCCAACAGTCCTGGACAACAATCTTCAGTGGAGTAACAACTGGACTTACAAGTCCACATGGGTCATAAATCTTGGACAAACAAGACAGCACGTCTCTCTTTGTGAGCTTCTTAGGCACAGTAACATCCAGATCAACAAGTGGTAAAAGTTCATCAGATTTCAAGTCCCAGCTAACCCCAAGAACCTTGTGAAATTGTTGCACTTGACCATCTGCAAACTCACGGAGCAGATTTTCATCATTGGACCGGAATTTCCGCAGGTTGAAGCCACCATCTTTAAATATGCGGATTGCTTCTTGCCAAAACGTTCTTGCTTTCTCAGTGTTCTCCACAGAGTTCACAGGATCATCCATATAGAGGTTGCGAAGAAGTTGGGAGGCCATCTCTGATTTGCTTATGGACCTCTCCAAATGGTGCTTTAGGACAACTTGTAGCAGAAATGGTGATGATTTGGCACCGAAAACACCTTTCTGTATCTGTACACATCTATCTCTCCTTGGGGGTTTAGCCACAAGAAACAACAGACGTTCCGATCTTCCTCTTGAAGGGACAACTGTAAAAATGCCTTTTCAAGATCGCCTACAACACCGACCTTGCCAATTCGGAATCGGCGAAGAATGCCCCACAATAATGGTAAAAGGTTTGGTCCTTTCTCAAGGGCATCATTTAGAGAAAGGCCTCCCTCAGACTTGGCTGAGGCATCATGTACTATACGCAGTTTGGTTGTCTCCCGATCCATCTTTACAACGCCTCGATGTGGAAGATATGACTGGGCAACACAGTTTTTTGGCAACAACTCGATGTGGCCCTCTTCAAGGAGAGACTTCAACTGATGGTCATACGCTGTGTACTCTTCGTGTGTCATCCTTCTTACCATTCGACGAAGCCTTGTTTCACTAAGGGTCTCGTTAAGTGCTAAGTTCTTTCGGGCTTGAGGTTTCCAAGGCCACGACACAACATACTTGCCTGATTCATCGCGCTGAATGGCATTCTTCACTTCCAGTTCAAGGTCATGTTCCAATATCTCATCACTTGTTACACCAAGGTGGTCTAAAGTCCAGAAGTCCTTCAGTTGTTCATGAACAGAGGCTCGGAAGGCATGGGCATGAGCCCTGGCAGCCACTCCAGTGATCGGGTTAGCTCCATTTCCACCGTGAAGAATCCACCCAAAAATTGTCGGCGTTCCCTTCAGACCGTTTCTCAATTTCAACGTCATGCCTTGGACGATAGTGTCATAGCAATCTTCTCCAAACACAATACCAATATGGTCTGCACCAGAGCCAGCAACATCAGCGAGGACTGGACGCCACCCTCTCGAAGACACCAGACAAATTGTCCATTACTATAGCTTGAAATGAGAGCGTATTCGTCAGGTTCACTCCTCGTGCGGTCACCTCAACAACGTCAAATTCCCCGTCCAGCACATCCCCAAGCGTCTCAATCCGCAGGCGCCGCTTTCCAACAACTGTCTTTGGCACAACTACTGAAGCTAACTGAGAGGACATCAGTGTAAACGTGGCCCCAGTGTCACACAGAGCTCTTACGGTTACATTCCCAATTGCAAGACACACAGTTCTCATCATCACTCCAGCACTTTTTATGTCAGCGTTCCTTGCGAATGAAGTCGTTGCAGCCTGTGGAGGTTGCGGCATCGATGATGTTTGGTTATGGTTAGGGACATATGGAACAGCTGCAGGATTCCAAATTGGGTGGCTTGCGGAATCAGTTGGAGGAGGGTTAGAAACATCATGCATTTTCACTCCACCAGTCTTACACAATTGTAGGATATGGGATCCTCTTCCACACTGGCACGGTTTCCGATGTCTGCACGTGGCCATTCGGTGTCCACTCCTCCCACAACGGAAGCAAGCCTTAGCTTCTCTCACCTTGTTGAAGCGAGCCTCAACTGACATCTGTACAGAGCAGTCATTAGGGCTGTGTGGACCTTTGCAGAAGGTGCAGGTCACAGATTTAGCCATCAAACCAGACGCAGCTGACAACGGTGCCCTTCCCCTTCCCACAGATTGCTGTTTAGATGATTGGTTCTTCTCTTCTGACTGGTCAGCACTCTCCCGGATTTCTAATTCACGCTCCAAGAATTTTAACAATTTCGAGAAAGTCACATCATCCTTTGCCAAACCAGCTTTCTCTCGGGCCCACTCTAATCGCCAGTCTTTGGGGAGCTTTGATTCAATCAAGGGCATAAGAAGGGCTCCATATTGTTCGGGAGTAACTCCTTGTACTTGAAGCGCTCGCACAATTGCACAAAGTTCGTCTACTGCATCTCTCATGGCCTTGTTTGACTGTTCAAGAGGTTTCATGTCTGCTAACTTAGTCATAAGGCGGTTCCTTTGCACTTCATCCTTGCCATAGCGTGACTGCAGACGCTGCACAGCGACATCATAGTTGGCCTCTTCTGTTTTAATGTTAGCAACATATCCTGCTGCTTCACCGGTCAACAAGGATTTTAGGTAGACAAACTTCTGCACAGGCGGTATCTCTGGGTTATCATGCACAGCTACCCTAAAAATGTCCCAAAATTCTGGCCAATCTAACACATCGCCCGAGAATTTTCTAAGATCGGTCTTCGGAAGTTTCATTTTTGGCGTACATGACGTATTCTTCGGTGTTGATGTAGTAGGCTCGACTATCTCGCTAAAATTTTGCTTTTGTCTATTCTTCAACCACAATTTCACATCATGAATACGTTCCCTTACCCCGTCAAACCATGGTCCTTGAGCGTTCACCTCAGCGTTCACTTGATCGTCGTCGTTCATCAATTTCTCGATTTCCATCTGCAAATCCTCGGCTTTCTGCAGTCGCGAAATAATCGAATCGAGCGTTTCTTCCACTCTAGAGACTTCGGGTGAGTCGGATTCCATCATGTCCCGAACAGCGTTGAAATCCCTTGTCATCCACCCTCTCAATCCAGTGCGAGCTCTTTTCAGCTGGTCGATTTGTTTCGTCTTCATTTTTCAATCGACAATATGGCGAACAGAAGTAAACAACACTTGTAGCGAACGGTCAAATCACGGTCGAGTCACGTCGTCGGTCACCATGTTCGGACTCCAAATCAATCCAAGATAAACACAACACTGCAACACATATTCTGACTCCAGATTGTTCCACGATAAGACGAGATTTCAGCTTTCTCCTTCGATTTATTCGCGTCGACAGCAATAACAACTAGCGAATTCTATCTCGATTTTCGCGCGCGTTCTGAGATCCCAGAATCCTTTACTTTCCTAGGCTTAGAACATTACATCACTTGCTAATTTCAACACTGTTGTCAAATATATAGAAGCTTCGAATAACAACTGACACGCGGGCTCCTAAACGTTTACTACACTCAAATGTTCGGGAAAAATACTAGAAAACCTATTTCTTTGAATCTAAAATGTGCCACTGTCAGCTTTTAACAGTAGCTGTGGAAACAGGTCCAATTGTAAGCTCATCATTTATGATTGGCGAAACCCCATATATCGTCCATCTGGGGATGGGTATGTCTGTTTTACAATTCCCACAACACAGGATGGTAACACTTTGCGGTTCCCACTTCCAAGTTTCCCATACTTCCACCAAGCATATTGTCTGTATGCAGCTTTCCGATAACTCTGTGCTGGGTAGTCGGTTTCCTCAGCGCGTATGTCGCATCTGGGCCTGATTGCTAACTCCAGCACCCCCCTGTCCAAGCAGTTGTTATTGAACATTATATAAGATGTAACACAAGTTCTTTTCCTGCAGCACACATTCTCCTGTTCATCTGGCATTCGCCTGCAAACTCGACAAATGCACCATTCATTCTTTTGACCTGGACTCCCTGGGACTGGGTCTGGATCGGTGGTGCCTGTTAGTAGGTCTCTTACGTATTCTACACTGCCACGGCCTTGGCTTAGCACACGAATAGGTAGAGTGTCCTTTTGATCCACTGATAATCTGCGAACAAAATCCTGTCAAATAACAAGGAACAAAGGGACTTAGATAGGAATACATTGCTTGTCAAGGTATTGGACTTTAGTGTGCTGTATAAAGCTTATTTGTAGTAAACTTATATTTACCTTTATTTTATTCTGTGCTTCTTCAAGCACTCTTTGATGGCGAGCATACGCACTTGGATCACGGATTGCTGGCTGGACTTCAACGGCCTTATTTTTTGCACAAGGCTTTCTTTGTCTCACATTGACAACTTGATGTGCATTTTGAGTCTGCATTTCGGCACAGACAACCAGGCGTTCTCTCACTTTTTTCCCGGCTACATGTGTTTGTACATCTGCAAACCTACAATGAGGCAACTTCATTTCAGTTTTGGAAATAAAGCATTGGAAGAAATGAGTATTTTCAAACGAATTTGGGACTGCAGTGAATGTAAAGTTGGATTGTTTTCTTACCATACGAGCAACAGCATCGTTGTTTGGCTGGTTCGCGGCGATTCCGTCTTCTTTCCATTGTGACCGGTGACCCATAAGCATTTACTGCACGGCTTTCTATGTTATCATGAATTTGTTCTCCAGTGATGTCTAACACTTCTTCGCTACTCACATCGCTAACTTCCATCTCATCCGCCATCATTGATCGATTTGACAAGAAATCTTGTGCGCTCAGCTATGCCCAAATATGGTGAGAATACACTGGTTGCCCTGATGATAACAATAATAGAGGCACGCGTTGCAAACTGGGTGGGTCAGATTCTTTAAGGCGCAATTCAAAATCAGAATCTGCTGAAACAGATAAAGCCCAATAATACAGCTGCCAACAATTTTTCAGCAGTTAAATTTGGATTGTATTCAGATTTGCATGGGTCTAAAACTTCATTAATTTTAGTTTTGACAGCACCTAGATAGTCATTTCTCCTTTGACGGGTGCTAGCCATAACCTCCTCACTTAAATCCTTTGACAAAGGCTGTGCTACGATAGTTCTCTTAGTGAAGAACTGACCAAAATTAAATCTGCATTGTACATTCTTACACTTTCGGCATGTTTTAAGAGTGGGTTGTTGCAACCAAGTCATGAAGTTCGGGTTCAGTATGCTTATTTGGCAGATATGCCTGAACACACTGAATAGACTTCAAAATTTTCATGTGTAAGTTTTCGGCAATTTGATGTCCAAATAAGTGCATGTAGATGTGGCGATCCTCTCATCTGAAATTCAGTTCTCAAGCCATAGTACACAATTCTACCGATGGGAGTAGCTTCAGACGTCAACACATCTTTAAAAATTGTTTCAACTCTGTATTGAAAATGTTTTGCAACAACAACTGGGTTTAAGTTCAGCATTGAACATCTTTCATTATCGGCCCATTTACACTGCAGAAAATTTTTGGTACGACTCTGATGAAAAAAAGTATGTGTACCAAAAAAATTGGTTCGGCACGGATAGATGTTGTCGTGTAAACGACTTTGTCCCATCCGTGCCGAACCAAAATTTCACCCGTGCTCGGACCATGTCAAGAGGTAGTCTGAGCACGGATAAAATTGGTACGTGACCCTGAAAATCTAGCCCAGCTCGGATAAGATGTGTAGTTTAAATGATTAGCCATGCCGAACCAACTTTTCGCCGATGAGCCTTCGTGCCTTTGATCAGCACCAATTTGGGAGAGCATGTGCAAATCAACCCGCTAAGTAAGTAAGTAAGTAAGTAAGAACTTTATTAATGTGTCGAAATCGCTAGCATACAGTGTATACTAATTGGGGACACCTAGCTAAAAATTAATTCTCAAGTAAATAAAATAGAAATATCTGTACATATGTATATATTGAATGAACGGTGAGCCATGCATTAAAATCAATTATGAAATATATTTACATGTGTATATATGGAATAGGTAATGAGTCATGCATTATCTGAAGATCACTTGTTAGTTGTTGCATAAAAGACAGTCTTTGCAAGTATAATCCAGCAGGCTTGTAAAATTAACCTTTTTAACGCGTTTTTTAAAAGTGTCTAATGATTCAGACGATCGGATAGATTTGTCAAGTTTGGACCAAATGACAGGGCCTAGATAAGTCAGGCTGTGTTTGCCATAGGCAACAGTCCGAAATCTTGGTATGACGAAATCAGAGTTTCTAAGATGATACTGAGAATTAGTAGCAACAAATAAGTCAGCAATGTAAGGAGGGGCCAGACCATGTTTGACTTTATACATTATGGTTGCAATAGCTTGGAGTCTTCACATATAAAGTGTTGGTAGTCTCGCTCTTTGCAAGAGTTCCTCATACGTCGATTTATTGTCACAATAAACAGCGCGTATTGCTCGTTCTTGAATTCGTTCATGGCAACTCGAGCACTTTCTCCCCTCCCCCTTTTTCTCCCACAGATCTGTTGTTGTTGTTGTCTTGTTTGATATTTTCATGGGTTGGGAGCATTAATCGTGCTAATTTGTCCTACTATGCTGATGATAACCAAATTTATTTTAGTGATCGCGATCCTGAGGTGGTAAAGTCTGCAATCAATGGCGATCTCGCTGTTGCGAGTCGTTGGTTTGACGATAATAAGCTAGTGCTCAATCCCGAGAAATGTAAATGTATTATTCTTCCAAAAAACTATCCTTGCGATCTTTCCCTTAGCATTAGTGATGTACAGGCTCTTATCGTAAACCATTTAGAATTTTTAGGCGTAACTATCTTTTTTTTTTTTTTTAAATATGTTTATTGATAATCACATAAAAAATAATTACATTTACAAAAACAAAACACTTTGACAAGAGACATTAACAGAGTAAAGCAAAATTAATTATCAAATTATAACAGAGCTAAAAGAAATTATAAAAAAAAGAAAAAATACAACAGGGCAATGAAATAATATGGAGTTAATACAATCAACTTAAATAAGGTGTCAGTATCCACTTTTTTTAAAGAATTCTTTGTTGCTGATTTTTTCTTCTGTTTCATACTTAGCGATGATCTTGGCTCTAAATCCATAAATGTTTGGAGAGATTTGTTTGCTCCTGCAGTCCCACAAATAGAGTTTATCAATAATTATAAAATAGTTCAGCAACTGAAGTAAAGGGCAAGCATTTTCCGTCAAAATTCCATAGAGCACATTTTCCAAGCAGACAGATTCGTTGTTTTGAAATAAGGCACCAATATAGTTCAAATTCACTCCAAAACTGTTTAGAGCGTGAGCAGTAATAGAGCAAATGGGTTAATGTTTCAGGTTGATTGTCACAGAAAGTACATACATCATTTGTTCTAAAACCTATTTTATACAACTTTGTATTTGTGTAAAGAATTGAGTTAATTACTTTGTACTGGAAGGCTTTAACATACGATTCGACAACAATAGAGTGTGGCAGCTGAAA
>BLFK01000744.1:45763-57003 GCA_014634185.1 Astreopora myriophthalma
AAACGTTTGCTAATAACACAATTAAACGAGGGGCCTTTAGAAACACTCGCAGTGCTGTTATATGTCCATGGTATCAAAAAGGTAAAAAAGAATTCAAGAAAAAATGCTGACACTGTGGTTAAAACTTGGTGGCCCTTATGGTCACCATTCGAAGAGTGACCACTACATGCATGTCTGGCTCAAATAGCAACAACAGGGCACCCAGCTGGGCCACATCAAGCCCAGCAGTAACAGAGAGAGCCATACAAATTCCTGCAAAAATAATTATACAGCATTTGAAAGTGCAATTTTGAACTTACTGATATTAATTTTATAACAAGTTTATACCACCAGGTTGGTTATGTATTTTTCAGAGAGATTTTAAGAAAAATCTTCGAGACTACACTCAAATATATGTTGAACGTTCCAAAAAGGAATGCCTTATTGAATACAGCTAAAGTAATACATGTATCTTGACTGTAATGTAAGAAAAGTTTTATTGTGCAGTGGTATGCCTGTGTGTGGAACATACAGGAGCAGGGTTAAGGGAGGGAAGGGGGTGTTGAGCACATTGGACTAATTATATTAACCATCTACACACCTCTGACTGGGAACAATATGCATCCCCTCCACTGTTAACACTTGCAAAAGCTGAGAGCATTTTCACATCCACTAATACTGTGACTGGGGCATGAGTGCAGTGATGTCTTTGAGCTTCTGTTAACACTTGCATAGAAATCTTTGCTTCGCACATCACCCTTACTGGATGCAGTGCCTTATTACTTTCCATAAATTAACACAAATATTCTGCCGCTTAACGATTGTAATGCCTTTGAAACTTATTTCCTTTCAGGAAAACATGAGTTACACAGATCTCCTAACAGGGCTGATCCATGAAGGGGAAACCTTTCAAGCTTTAAATAACTTCACTGTTGTGAACTACACCCATTTACAATTTTCTGATGAAAGCAACCTGCCACTAAGTCAGCGCAGAGGTGTAATATGCGTTTTGACAAACAAAAGAATCCTCTTCCTCTCTTCGCCGCTTGCTATAGGTAAATATCAACTGTCTCGGTTGTGATTCATGCATGAATCTTCTTAGCTGAAGGATGGAGGGATAGTGTTGGGAGATAGATACTAGATATAGTCTCAAAAAATGGAAAGCCAAAACAAGTGGCAAATTACTGTTACCTCGTGTGTACACAGTCATGTACTTCTAAACAGTGACTGGAGAGATTAATTTTTAGAGCAAATTCTTTTGCAAATTATTCTCATTTGCATTTGCCGTGAAATTCCTTGAAAATCCGTGAATTTTAAAATTAAACATTCAAGGCCTTGAAAGTCCTTGAAAATTGCATGCAGAGCTGGAAAGTCCTTGAAAGTTGTTTTTCAGTGTCCAACCCAGCTTGTGAAATGGCTAATATCCCAAAAATGTTACTGGCAGAGAATTAACAAGGCACAAAATGGTAAGAAAGACAGGTGGAACTATTCCATTGGTTTAATCTTGTACTGCATTGTATCCTTGAGCAATGCAATTGTACCCTTGAAAGTCAATTGAATTTTTGACTCAAAAAAGGGCATGAACTCTCACTGATACAAGCATCTCATTGTGGGAGGTACAAAAGGCACGTCACAGGTCACAGGTCATTGCTTTGCCAACACAAAGTATCTTAAATATTCATTAAAGCTAACCTCAGGCCGAATTAGGCCTAAACAAAAGTTTTTAGGCCTAATGTTAGCATTTATAAACGGTTAGGGTTGTTTCTGTATTGGTAAAACAATGACCTGTTACCTGCCTTTTGTAGCTGCCGATTTCATTGTAGTGGTAACTCATGTCATGAAAGTGCTAGCGTATTGAATTTAATTATCTTTTGCAGGTACATCGTTAACAAAATGGGGCAATCCCAAGAAACTGCCAGGAGGGTACTCGCTGCAAACATCCTGTAATGACACAACTTACTACTTACCCCTCCCATTGCGCTGTTTACGCAGTGTAGAAATGGCTGGGGAGACTGGGGTGCGAGGAGAAGTATCAATTCATGGCAATGCACCGTGTTGCAGTGGATTGTGTGGATTCTGTGTGGTAAATAAGCTACAGTTAAAGCAGTTTTCAACTGAGTTTACAAAGTGATAAATCCAACACAGTTGCTTTTGTTTTGGTTTCCTCTCACCACTGTGCTTGGGGCCTGGGGGCAAATTTCCCTCATGCTTCCCACTTCAACAATCTACGACAACACACGCCCACCTTGTCAACTTTCCAATTACAAATACCATAACAAGCTAAAGGTTTGAATCTGACTTAACCTTTAGTAGCTAGTTATAAGTGCTAACCCTGCTTCCCACAACTTGGCCCAGGGAAGTAATCATGGCACTGTGATAGGACTAATAGTGTGGAGTACAATTCAGGGAGTAATTGGGCTTGTCATTTCAAAACCAGCTGAACACACAGCAAAGCACGATTATCATTATGATTATGATTGTGTAGTGTTTGTTGTAGTGTTTATTTTAATTTTGTTTTATAACTTAATTCTACAAATGTAATGTAAATTCTATGTGAACAGTGCAAAGAAAAGAAAATTAAAATTAATTAAAAATTACTGGACTATTTTAGTATGAATTGCTTAGTTGTCGGATAACCGATTATCATTGGATGGCACACCTTAACCACAACCATGTGATCTTACCTCTCTCTCTCTATATATATTGTAAATAGCATTGATCAGACAGACTAATAAAGCAGTTGTGTGAAGCACTTCTATCGTCTCCACTCTGTACTCTATAGTAGTACACCGAACCCCAACACACAACAGATTGTACTCCCTACTAATTAATCATAAGTGGGACAAAATTTGAGACAAATATATATGACAGAGTATATAAAATGACTTGACAAGTTTTTTTCCCAAATTTCTAAACTTTTAGACCCAACCAGGAAGAGGGGAGGGGGGTTGATGACATGTGCTATCCAATACTCAGGCCTGTTGCATCCAACTTACTAGTATCCAATTACAACTAACAAGTACAATAATTGACATATGTGTGACTGTCTAATGAATCAAGGTTCAGATCAGGGCAGCTGATATTTGAAGCAATCAGATTCAAGAATTTTCTTCTTAAAATACAATTTAAGGGATAAACATTTCCCTTCACATACAGTAACAGTCATTCTTTTTTCCCATGGAGTTAACTTGCTGTCCAGACTCTGGAATGCTGAAGCAGTGGCATCCACAACCAATTAGCCGGAGTCAAGTGCAAGAAATGAAAGTTTCACTTGGTGTGTTAATGCCGCCCTGGGAGCGCAAGATGTTTGTCAATATTCACATTGATTCCAATGTACCAATGCCTGTGATCAGGGATTAATTTGCTCTACTGCAGAAGACCTCCCCTGGTCTCAGTTAAATAAGGACTAAATTTAGTATGCTGTGTATGCAGGATTAAGCCAGCAGTTACTTGTTGCCTTCTTTACTTTCAAGTTACATATAAACCAATTTGGTTGTAGATCAAATGTAGATATAAAACTGAATGATGTGATATTGTTCGGTAACATGCAGACTTTATAGTTTAAAATCCAACGAACTGTTAGATTCAAACTTCCCCATATGTTCATTTGTTTGCACGCGTTATCGTTACTTAATCTTATTTACGTGCGCGTGACATTGCATTACATCATGTCGCGTTCATGTATCGGGATCAGTTTTCAGTAAAGTTTCCGAACCGCCACGTGCGTTCGCTTGCTAGTGTTTGCTTCAGTTTTCCACCATCTATTCAAGTTTCTTCGTATATTTTCCTTGCTTCACCGGATCAGAGGAATATTTGTAAGTTTACTTTATGCTGTGATTTTCGATTAGTGCATTAGTCTCTTAGAAGTATTGTAATTTTATTTCCTTTCAGTCGAACCATTGTCTCTTATCCTCATTGTGATTTTTTGACCTTCAAGTGCGTTCGGATTTACCTCTCAACGGAGTAGGCATTAAATGGAACCATTTTTTATTGTATACCCTTTGGTGCTTACATTAGTTCGAAAATAAGGAATATGGCTGAAGCTTCGAGCGAAGAATCAACCCGTTCAACTCGCGACAGGCGAGTTAATGTTACCCTCGACAACGATGGGATTCAGCGCGAAAGGTCCCTTCAGTTTCGCAGAACAAGGAGTGCAGCAAAGGCACACATCACCAGAAAAATCAAAGAACTAACGGAACGCTTTACAAGCTGTGGAAACGTTGCCGATGTTCGTAAAAGGGCACAGGAATTCGAAGAAATTGCCGCGAATTTCCGAGACGCCCACAATGCTTACCACGCCACCCTCGGCGACGATTTCGAAATTCAAGACTCGCAGGAGTATTTCGAGTGCGAGAATCAACGGATCGTCAACTTTCAACGAACACTCGAAGAGTGGTTTTCACGGGCGGAAAGCGAAATAAATCCGAATGACTCGGTCAGCAATATCGGGTCCAGGTCCCGTACACGCACTTCGCGTTCCAAATCGTCGCGTGCGAGTCTGCGCTCATCGGAGGCCGGATCGTCGGTCGCCAGTCCTCGAACAATTGCCGCGGCGAAGAGAGCATCATTAACTGCCGAAGCAGCCGCTCTGCGCCAGCAACAAAATTTGCAGGAAGAGGAGTTGAGGCTAAAGCAGCAACAGGAGGAGGCCAGATTACGCCTCGAACAACGCAGGCAACAACTCAAGCTCCAAACGGAAATCGCTAAGATGGAGGCTGAAGAGCAAGTCTACGCTGTGGCTGAACAAGGAGACCATTACTTCGGCCAGCCATTCCCTGCGCGAACACAGGACCTTTCACCATCCTTGCCTCCTACTCAGCCACGCCCATCAGCACTTGGCGCCTTAGACCAACCCTCAGAAAGCGTGCAGGCTACTCAAGGCCTCATCAAGGTTCCACAAGAACCAAAGAGATCAGAAGAACTTCAATCAAATCCAGCAGTACTCGATCAACCTGGTGGCAAGCTAAATATCCTTTCATCCCAAGGAACTGCATGGTCACCTGTAATTCCGCCGAAACCCGAGCTCAGCGACCACCGCGTGGATCATGAGGGTATTAAACAAGAGCGAAGTCCATCGCCGAGTACTTCAGACATTGGGGAAAAATTCGTGCGAGATATGATCGACATCCAGCGACAGCAACAACGACACAACGAGCAGCTTATGTACATGCAGCAATACCGCGACCAGCAGCTACAACAGCTACTGGGACAGCACCAACAACTGTCCCTAACACTGACGTTACCTCATACTGAGGTGCAGACGTTTGATGGAGATCCGGTTAACTACTGCAATTTTATACGTTCTTTCGAAAACCTGATCGAAGCTAAGACGAAAAGCAGCAGCTCAAAACTGTACTACCTCGTGCAATACACGTCTGGAGACGTCCAAGAGCTCATGCGAAGCTGTTTGTCGATGCAACCGGATGAAGGCTATCGAGAAGCGCGCAGACTCCTAAAGGCAAGATATGGCCAGAGCTACAAAATCGCCTCTGCCTATGTTACCAGACTAACAAATGGACCACCGATTAAGCATGAAGACGGCCAAGCACTCCAGAAGTTCTCCATTCTTCTCACGAGTTGCAAGAACACACTAAAAGAAGTCGGCTACCTCAATAAGATCGAGAATCCAGACAGCATGCAAAGAGTTATAGAAAGACTCCCCTTTCCTCTGAGGCAAAAATGGCGCGATGTTGCTGACGATATCACGAACAACAAGCACAGAGAAATTACGTTTGAGGACATCGCGAGCTTCGTTGAGTCAAAGGCGAGAGCCTTAAACCACCCGGTATTCGGAACCATTAATACTGAACGCAGAAACCAAGGAAAGACTTCCAACGACCGCAGACCCCGACGCAGTGACAACTTTGCGACTCTGGGAGGCGAACCCGCCGTCAGTGAGAACAATGAAGGCCGGCGTAATACACCGAAGGCCACGTCAAAGTGCCATTTGTGCAAGGAGAACCACTGGCTGACTCGCTGTCGCCAATTCAAGAAGCAGTCCGTGGAGCAGAGACTAACGTTCGTACGCAAGCAAGGACTCTGCGAGAACTGCTTCCAACATGGCCACAAAGTGCAATCCTGTCCGAAGAACAGCTATTGCAAAATCCCCACTTGCCGTACGAAGCACTCGACGTTTCTGCATCCAAAGTCACCGGATCATAACGTTGGGAACTTCCCTTCTAACGAAAGTCCAATTAACGAAGGCGACGGAAGAGCGACCGGGGACAACAATAATGATGGACACAACGGTTACGTCAATGGCAATAGTCAATGTGCCTTAACTGGGGCCGGCACACCCGCGATTGGCCTTCCCATCGTACCTGTCAAGGTTAGGGCCAGAAGTACAGACCCCCCGGTTTTAACCTACGCCTTCTTAGATAGTGGATCGAACACAACATTCTGCAGTCAGCAACTCATGGAAATGTTAACTGTCGATGGTCAACAGACCACCCTCTCATTGACAACCTTGGGGAAGCAGAATAGTGTGACTGAGTGCAAAGTTTTCAAGCTGGAAGTGTTCGACTTGGACGAACAAAACTTAGTCGAGCTCCCAACTGTCTTTTCAACCCCACAACTGCCAGTCAGTAAAACCAGCATCCCGTAGCAAGAGGACGTAAGCAAGTATCCTTACCTCAAAGGCGTTCAGTTGCCAAAGATCGACGCCCCCATTGGCTTGCTGATTGGGAATGATGTCCCGAAGGCTTTAGAACCTAAACAAGTAATAGGAAGTAACGATAAAGGCCCGTATGCAGTGAAAACAATCTTCGGATGGACACTCAATGGTCCTCTTGACCGAAAGAGAAATTCCCGTCGTACGGCGAACTTCATCAAAGCGGACGACGAGCTCAGCCAACAGTTCACAAGGTTCTGCAACCAAGAGTTCAGCGATTCAGCGTATGACAAGGATGCAGGGTTGTCCAAAGAGGACTCACAAGCGATTAGCATCATGGAGCAGTCTGTCAGATTGAAGTCAGGGCATTACGAAGTAGCCTTACCTTGGAGGAACACTCCACCTAACCTTCCGAACAACCGACCATTAGCTGAACACCGCTTGAAGCTGTTACGGAGAAGGCTGCTTAAGGACCAAGAGCTCCATTCGAAGTATTCTGCGTTCATCGACGACTTGCTCAAGAATGGCCACGCCCGCAAGGTGCCAGGAGACCGGCTAGACCATCCTGTCGGCGCAGTATGGTACCTACCACACCATCCTGTCCTTAATGCGAACAAGCCAGGAAAGGTCCGCGTCGTCTTCGACTGTGCAGCAAAACACCAGGGAACATCACTCAACGACCAACTTCTTCAGGGTCCCGACCTAACAAACAACCTGGTTGGCGTCCTGACCCGCTTCCGACAGGAACCTGTTGCTCTTATGGCCACGTGGAGTCAATGTTTCACCAAGTACGTGTCAGCCCTAATGATTGTGACGCTCTTCGGTTCCTTTGGTGGCCGAACAACGACTTGAACCGTGAACCAGAAGAATATCAGATGATGGTGCATCTGTTCGGCGCCACATCATCACCAAGCTGCGCTAACTTCGGTCTCCGGCGAACTGCAGAGGACAATTGCCAAGAATTTAGCAAGGAAGCAGTTGATAGCGTCAAAGATAACTTCTACGTTGACGATTGCCTCAAGTCAGTCCCATCCGAAACAGAGGCCATTGGTCTGGTGAACGAGCTCCGCACACTACTCTCGAAGAAGGGTTCCGCTTGACAAAGTGGATCTCCAACTCCCGAAAGGTCATCGATTCTATTCCACTGACGGAAAGAGCAGGATCTGTGAAAGATCTTCTTCTCGATCAACTGCCAATTGAGCGAGCCTTGGGAGTTAGATGGGATGTCGAGTCCGACACCTTTGGCTTCAAGATAAGTGTAAAGGACAGGCCTGCAACCAGACGAGGAATTCTATCTGTGGTCAGCTCTGTCTACGACCCGTTAGGGTTTGCAGCCCCATTTACCCTGCAAGCAAAGACATTGCTTCAAGACCTATGTCGCAAAAATCTTGGATGGGATGACCCCATACCGGTCGAAGACCTCACACGCTGGAGAAATTGGCTCGACGAGCTTCCCAGCCTTGAAGACCTTAAGGTCAATCGCTGCTTTAAGCCGATCGGCTTTGGGGAAGTCGCCTCCAGTCAGCTGCACCATTTCGCAGATGCTTCCCAGCATGCATATGGTGCCGTGACCTATCTCCGCCTCACCAATAGTAAAGGTGACGTCCACTGCTCCTTCATCATTGGCAAGTCGCGGTTATCCCCGCTAAAGCAGTTGACGATCCCTCGCCTTGAGCTCTCAGCAGCCGTCGTAGCAACGCGATTAGACAGAATGGTCAAGAACGAAATCGGTATACCAGTCGATCAGTCTATCTTCTGGACAGACAGTACCTGTGTTTTGGGCTACATCGCCAATGAAGACAAGCGGTTTCACACTTTCGTGGCAAATCGTGTTGCTGCCATACACGAAGTCACTTCACCTCCTCAGTGGAAACACGTCGGCACCAAACAGAACCCAGCTGACGATGCCTCGCGTGGCCTCTCAGCCGAAGCTTTGCTGAAGAACAAACGTTGGATACGAGGACCAGAATTCCTTTGGAAATCAGAAGATGCATGGCCGAGCCAACAGCATTCGGAATCAGTAGTCGCAGAGAATGACCCAGAAGTCAAGAGAAATTCACAAGTGTTTTCTACCAACGCTGAAGCAGGGTGGACCCTTGGTCAAGTCTTCGGACGCTTTTCCCAATGGCACTGCTTAAAGAAGTTTGTGGCGTGGATACTGCGTTACCGAGCTAACCTAAGAAAGGCCGTTGAACGCCGCAAGTCAGGACCCATGCCCCTCAACAAGGCAGCAAGGATAGAGCCAATCACCATAGAAGAAATGAACAAGGCTGAAAGAGAAATCCTAACTCATGTCCAGAAGGAGAGCTTCAAGGAAGAGTTCGTCACTCTCAAGGTCGCAAGCACCATAGTTGAAAGGGAAGGTGCCGCCAAACCCAAGAAGGCTCAAGTCAAGAAATCAAGTAGAATCTTCAAGCTCGACCCTCAGTTGACGGACGGTCTACTACGAGTAGGAGGACGGCTCGAAAAGGCACCCGTCCAGCTGGACACAAAGCACCCAATAATTCTACCAGCCTCACATCATGTTGTCCGTTTAATTATAAGGTTCTACCATCACACCTCAGGACACTCTGGCACGGAACATGTACTCTCCATGATCAGAGAAAGATTTTGGATCGTGAAAGGAAGAGCTGCAGTGAAAGGGACTCTCAACGACTGTTTCAGCTGCAGAAAGCGACAAGCACCAGTTGGAGAGCAGAAGATGGCAAACCTGCCACAAGACAGGGTCACTCCAGACAAGCCCCCATTTACCTATGTCGGCGTTGACTGTTTTGGGCCCTTTTTGGTTCGACGTGGGAGGAGCCAAGCCAAGAGATACGGCGTGGTCTTCACCTGCCTGACCGTACGTGCAATCCACATCGAGATGGTTCACAGCTTGGACACAGACTCCTTCCTAAACTGCTTGCGTCGTTTTATCGCTAGAAGGGGGCAGCCTGAGCAGATCAGATCAGATAATGGCGGCAACTTCGTGCGGGGCGAAAAGGAGCTGCGAAACGCTATCGAAGGGTGGAACCAGGAAGTCATCGCAGAGTTCCTCTTGCAGAGAAATGTTCAGTGGATCTTCAATCCCCCAGCAGGCTCTCACCACGGTGGCGTGTGGGAGCGCTGCATTCGCACCATTCGAAAAGTGATGAGTGCCCTTTTAATGGAACAGGTCCTCGACGACGAAGGGCTTGCTACTCTCATGTGCGAGGTGGAGTCCATAGTCAATGGCAGGCCCCTAACAAAGGTGTCCGACGACCCAAGAGACCTCGAGGCCCTTACACCAAATCACCTTCTTCTGCTACGGTCAGGTGCTACACTGCCGCCTGGTGCTTTCAGAAAGGAAGACGTCTATTCCCGTCGGAGGTGGCGACAAGTTCAGTATTTATCAGATGTTTTCTGGCGCAGGTGGCTCAAGGAGTATCTCCCTACCCTGCAAGAAAGGCAGAAGTGGTTAAGGTCAACAACTAACTTCGAAGTTGGCGACGTCGTCCTTGTGGTAGACGAGAATTCTCCAAGGAATTCGTGGCCTCTTGGTCGTATCCAGGAAGCGAAACCCAACAAGGGGGATGGCTTAGTAAGGAGAGTGGTATTGAAGACCAAAACGTCAGTCCTGGAACGCCCCATCAATAAGATCGTTCTACTGGAGGCGCCTCGACTCCACGAGGGTAGCTAAGCACTATGGATCTTGCGATGACCCTTGCCGAAAGGTTCTTTGCTACGTCAAAGGGGACACCTTTCTCCTGATATACCTTACCGTCTCCTGATTTAAATGAATTGACATTTATCGATTGACACTTTTTTAGATCTTAATTGATTAGAACATTTCTCGGTTTTCTTTTTTTTGTTTGAATCATTCAACTTAGTATAAATGCTTAATTGTCGCATTTAGGGGCCGGTATGTTAGATTCAAACTTCCCCATATGTTCATTTGTTTGCACGCGTTATCGTTACTTCATCTTATTTACGTGCGCGTGACATTGCATTACATCATGTCGCGTTCATGTATCGGGATCAGTTTTCAGTAAAGTTTCCGAACCGCCACGTGCGTTCGCTTGCTAGTGTTTGCTTCAGTTTTCCACCATCTATTCAAGTTTCTTCGTATATTTTCCTTGCTTCACCGGATCAGAGGAATATTTTCGAACTAATGTAAGCACCAAAGGGTATACAATAAAAAATGGTTCCATTGTCTCTTATCCTCATTGTGATTTTTTGACCTTCAAGTGCGTTCGGATTTACCTCTCAACGGAGTAGGCATTAAATGGAACCATTTTTTATTGTATACCCTTTGGTGCTTACAGACATGTATGGTTTAATCTCAACATCTGACAATAAATGCAACTGCTGCATGTATCATGTTTTTTTTTTTATTTAATTACATGTGATACCTTGTTTCTCAAGCATTATGCAGGGAGTATTTATAGAACTTGCAGAGTCTTGTACAAATGTTAATTAACAAACAAGTGTAGCCCAGCTATGATAATTTGATGCTTTTTTCCTCCCAATATGTATATTTCTTGATGATCCTTACCACAGTTGACTTTACATATTTCCTTTGCTGCTTGCTTTTAATCTTAAATATGTATTATATACAAGTCTGTTTGAATATTTCACTAGCAGTTTAATGCAACATTGAAAAGATTGAATGTTGCCTGTATCAAAGATTTAT
>BLFK01000744.1:59441-71941 GCA_014634185.1 Astreopora myriophthalma
CATTGTCTTATTTAAGTGACATTAATATTCTTTTTCAAACTTAAACTGCTATTATTCTAATTTATTACTTTGATAATGGTGGCAAGTTGATGTTCTCCTGTTAGTTATTTCCTCTAAAATACTCTTTGATATCTTCTTTAATCATTGATTTCATAATTATTTCATTCTGATTGCCAGCAAGTTGCGTGTTATTGAAAATTATAATAAACTCAATTCAACGCATGTTTTGATTCTCACTTATGATCTATAAGAGGGCAGACTCATGATGTTGTCTACATGTTTTTCATTTGTATATTTTGTCTATACTATGTAAAACAAATAGATTCCATGTTGCCGTGCATGTGTTCACTAATAGATCACAAGACGTCAAAATGTGGTCAAAGAACATCAGTCAAAGCTGACACACTAGGCTATCACCTCGTGTGCCACTTTTTTCTTCTTACCACATTTTGACATCATCTGTGATCTATTACTGAACAGATACACAGCAACATTGAATCCACTTGTCAATGGATACTACATTTTCAATAGCATGCAAACTCTGAAATTTAAATTTCAACCAAACAGGGTTGATCCACTTTGTCAATTTCTTGTTTTTAATGGTTTGCAACAAATTAACTGTTGTACAGTACAAAAAAATTGGATTTTCAAGTCTGGAGTTGCATGTTATTGAAAGGCGCAGTACGGCAGTCAAGGTAGAAGATCATCCCACTTTTGAATGCTCTCTACTTAAGACAAAAATTCAGGCTCCAACAGGATTCAAACCTATGACCTGTGAGATGCTCAAGCATGCATTAATTAACCATCAAAAGCAACTGCTGGTATGCCATGCGTACCAAGGTTTTTCACTCTTCAAGACACAACCAGCCAAAGGCTGAGCTTTTCTTTCCTTTGGAAACAATCGTAAGCTAAAAACAAGAAATAAAGAAAAAATTCAATTTTAAGAGCTGAAATTTTTGGTTCTTTCTGTAAGTTAGGCTCTAAGGGCAGACAATGTAAGATAGTATGTAATTTAGGCACACCAAGAGCATAATAATTGTTGTTTTGAAGAAAACTGCAGCAAGGTTTTTGTTACATCCAAGTGTTTACTAAGACTTGACCTTCTTCATGAGGTTTAGATGAGACTTACGTTACCGGGACTCTGGAGTGACATAAGCAAAAACTATAACAGTTATAACTGGGGATGGCTACGCAGAGTTATTTTAATGGCCTAGAGTTAGAGTTCAACTTCCAAAATCCTGAATTCATGACTTTGGAAGTGTTTCGTCCAGTCACGAAAATATTTCTTACAACTTGCAATTAATACCTACCCTTAGACCTAACCCTTCCTGTTTCACTAGATTTTAACCTTTACCAAAGGCATTGCCTTGAAACCTGTAATCCAAAACATAATTATACAAAATGAATGAATGTATGGTAGGACAAAGCAACAAAATTGAACAAATATTTACACCGTAGTCTGCCAGAGTTTACAGCTAGAAAATATGGCTATCGGATGGAAGTCTAATGAAGAACGTTAGAACTTTCCAAAGGCAACTACTATCAAAACATCATTTGCAGTACGTCCTGGTCTTGTAAGCTGAAACTGAATATGTATTTGAAATGTATGCATTTTAAGTAACTTCTTACACATTAGAATTCGTCACTAGATGGTGATTAGGTCTAGGGAATCTTGAATTCAGTACTACGTTTCCTTTCCTTTCCAAAATTTTCAATTCAGGATTTTGGAAGCACTAATATACTTTAACTCTACATCATAACTCTAATTCAATAACTCTATTGTTAGTTAACCTCATCATGACTAATAATTGAAGGGCTCTGAGCAAAAACGTTGTTGGTGACTCCTACAGTGAGTTTGGTCATTTTGTGAAATTGCGGCCAAATTCTGCACAGTACAGGGCGAATAAGTTACTGTATAGAATTACCTCTCCTAAAGTGATGTGAAGTAATTGACAAGGGAAAAGAAAAACAATTCTGGGCACTTAGGGGTGGGTTGAGGGGGGGAGGGGGCAAATACAGGGAAACAATGTTAACAATGTTCTTGGCTTCTTTTCATCAGATTGCCCTCTTTTTTGGCGCATAGCATGGGGAACTTCAGTGATTTTGTGAAATGATCTACAAACCACAGGACAGTCACCCACGTTGTTTTTGCCTGGAGCCTGTCAATTATTTTTGTTACCTTTCACATGTAACAAAGAGCTCATCGAGCTTTGGTCCACCCCAACAGCAAGATGTTACCTTGGGCAACAGGCACATCTACTTGATGGACAATCTTTCCCGACAATGGCTTGCAACAGAGTACCTTTTGTATGAAACAAACTCCATTACAATTGTATGTTAACTACCAGCAGTGATCAACACTCAAGGTACTTTGGTACAGTGCCCATAATAAGGACTGTTTTTTTCGTGCAATTTTAATCAGGTTTGGAGACCTCATAAAAATAATGAGTTTACAGTAAAAATAATTATGATTTGTACATATTAAAAGCCAAAGTGCTGTAAACTCTGTACTCTGTAAGGACACGTAATGTCTAGCATGAAAACATAGAAGACAACATATAATAATGAACTATTAATATTAAAGTGTTCATGGATCTAGCACTTGGGTACTACATGTAATTGACACTTTACAAATCAAATCAAATCAAATCACTCAAATCAAATGTTGGTTTTGAGGAGGAAGGGGAAAACCACGGAACCTGGACAAAAATGGTCACAAACCTCTTTGAGAAGAGTAGAGACTGGGCTGAGCCAACAACATCAACTCAAACCCTTATAATTATGGTGTCATCCAGAATTTGAACCAAGGCCACATGCATCAGAGGTGAGTGCTCTCACCACAGTGCCACCCCTGTTCCATACCAAATCATTTTGTTGATCTATTTACAAATACTATGTTCAGTACTTCAGTATATTATTTTCAATCTAAACCTGACCTTCCATCCATCATACATGTAGCAACCCAGAGCAATCCATCCACATCTAGTGTCATTCCATCAGGCCACTGATTGAAAAACAACATTCACATGACTACTTTCTTAACACGTTTTATCAGCCGTAAATCAACAATCAAGGGCAATCTGGCTGGCTTTATCAATTACTATTCTTTGACAATCAACTAAATACTCCATGAGATGGATCAATCTTAATGGCGGTTCTTCGATTTGATATTGAATCAGCTTGGCATCATAATCAAAAGCATCAATCTTGCTATTAAAAAAAATACACTGAAGTAAATATGAGCATAAAAAGGTACAAAATTAATACAATAGTATTTTTACAAAATTTTGATGAGCTGAGAGCATTATGTACACATGTTATGTCCATGCAAAATCAAACTAGTACTATCCAACTAGTTATCAAACAGACATTATCTATTTACTGCTTATCAAACGTGGCAGGTTTTGCCGTCAAACATTCAACTTTTGTGCCACTTTATTGAAAGCAGATTGAAGCATAATATGAATTACTGAAACAAGACTGGTCAATGGTCTCAAAAAAAGTCTTAGATATTTGAACCTCACTGGGGATTTTGGGAAAGTCATTCTCACAGTCCTTCAAACGTCGAATGTTTGATGGCAAACATGCATGTTTGATAGCCAGTTACATGTTTTTACATGTACATTAAGAGCTTACACCTTAAGCTGAAACCAATGGTATTGGCCTAAAATTTGATGTGAAAGACATTGTTGATTCAAATGTACCTTGTTACATGAATTTTCACGACACTAATTTCTTAAACTTCACAACTACAAAAATCGCAAAACTAAAGTGATGCAAACAATAACTGTCACAAACATTACATGACAAGAAAATTAGGTGGCACAAATTAAGTTAATAATCAAGAGTAAAACACCTTTTTTAACTATTCTGGGCAATGTCTTGGTACAAGCATTCCTGTACAAGAATGAACTTCTTGTGGGCATTGTGAGAACATCTCCATTGTTACTGTTGTAATATATATATACCCACCACTGCATCTTTTAAATCTCTATTTTGACTTTATTGTAGATCTGAAGTTCTTTATCTGTCATGGAAAAGTTAAACAAATTGAGTATGAAATGAAAACGCAAAATTAAAGTGACTCAGAATACAATAGTTTTTTTCAAAATTGCAAAACTGAAGTGTGCAAAATATCATTGCGCACTGTAAAGTTCAGTGTAAAGTTGCAAAAAAATCATTTACTATTAATTTTAATAAGGTAAGACTTTGTTGTGTTAAAACTTTAATGTTACCCTACATGTATAAGGCAGAAAATACGAGTATTACTCAAACACTGTATGCTAGTTTACCTCTCTGTTCATTCATCCCATTTCAATGCTTCTTGCTGGTTATCGCAAACCATCCTCCCTACTGTACACAGTCATCATTTTGGCTGCTGCACAATGCTGCCCCCCATGGGAGTGGGGTTCAAATAGGGTGAGTTGATTGACTGTAATGCAGGTGAAAACAAACAAGGGAAAATGGGGAGGGAGAAATAAGGTTAAAATTGACACATTGTTCAAGTTAGAACAATTTATTATGTTTATGTCAAAGAAGAGGTGTGAGCCAACAAACCTGGGTGGGAGTGCAAAGGAAAGTAAGATGATCAGATCTCCAGTAAGCTCCACTCTAATAAAGCTGTCACTGAAAACATGATGAACAACAGCAATACCAAATGTTATACAATTTCCTTTTTTGTGGTTCATTAGACTTGTTTTCAGTTGAGTGTCATAAAACCCAAACCAAAGTACATGTAAGTACAGAGGCAATCTAGTTGTGGAGGAAATACACAGTCACCCTTAAACCAACCACAAATTGAAGTAATTCATGACTTGGTATTACTAGCCAATCAATGAAAAGCAAGTAAAGGCAGCTGGCACCAAGCACAGGAAAACAAGAGTGACTAAGGTGCAATTGGTATTTCTTTTGCATCTGATTGCTTGAAAAGTTTGTACAACTTTTTTTGATCCACTCAAGGGGCAAACGAAAACCAAAGAAAATGCACTGAATTGAATATTTAACAACTCAACCGAAAAATACTGCCAACCAACAGGTACATATGAACTTCTAAGAAAATACACAATTGAATATTTCAACACTACACTGAAAACTACTGCCAACCTACAGCTACATATGAACTGGTAAGAAAATGCACAACTGAATATTTCAACACTCATCTAAAAACTACTGCCAACCTACAGGTACATATGAACTGGTAAGAAAATGCACAATTGAATATTTCAACACTCATCTAAAAACTACTGCCAACCTACAGGTACATATGAACTGATAACTTAATATAAGTTAAATTAACAAAAAAGGTGTGTTGTACCTTGTCCAACCACTTTGTGAGTTTTTTCACTACCACTGAGACAAAACTGCAACAGAAAAAAGATTGCTATTACTGTTACTGTTGCTATTAACTATTACTATTAACTATTACAATCAACTATTACTATAATTACTATAATTACTATTAAACTGTTACTACTACTCTTACCATTCCCAGTACCAGTACCATTATTATTTTGATCATCAGGTTTGCTCACAATCTCAGTCTTTCTGATGTAGTTTCTCTGGTCCAAGAGTAACCCAATAAAGCATCAGGCAACATTACTTTCCAAAGGTCACAAGATTAAGGGTCTCCTCTTGTATGGCCCTGGTGGGACAGAAATTTCCATAGCATCCTTGCCATTCCTAGCACTGCTGTCTTTTAGATTACCCCAGTCTTATTAATATCAACACCAATCTTAGTCACACGATTTTCAAACTTGTCAGATATAACTCCCAATGCCCCACCAACGAGCACTTGGCAATTTACCATTACAGTACATGTATTCATGCTCTACCACCATAGATAACACACTTTTACCATCAGGATATGATGCACCAATCAGCGACCAAGAGCCGCCTATAACACGACACGAAGTTGAGGATGCTGTTGTGAATCTCACTACTGCATATCCTTAAAACGCGCATGAAGAAAGTTGAAGCAATTCTCGATGATGCACAAGCAGGTTTTAGAAAGGAACAAAGCACTGCAGAACAAATCTGCAGTCTACGTATTCTCCGTGAGAAATTCATAGAGCATCAACTGGTTATCTATCATAATTTCATCGACTTCAGGAAAGCTTTTGACCGAGTTTGGCATTCTGTCGGTCATGAAAGGCTGCAATATTCAGTGAGGGCATCAGGTTGATGTGATACGGTGACTTTATGGACAGTCACGACCTCAAATTAAGATAGGCGACACTACAAGTGAATGGTTTAAACAAAGGGTTGGCGTCCGTCAAGGGTGCTTGTTATCACCACAGTTGTTCAACCTGTTAGTTGAGCAAATTATCATAATTGAAATGCTAGAAGAACTTTAAAGTTGGGCTAAAAATTGGAGGAAGAGTCATCAACAACCTCAGGTTTGCTGATGATTTATCGATCTACTGAGACAAACCGAAGAAGATCTTAGACAATTGAATGAGAAACTAAACAGCACAGCATTGGTCACATGGCATGGAAATGAAATGGCATGGAGAAGAGCAAATTAATAGTCACAGGCAAAACAACAGCAAACATTAGTCAGCCTATAAAAATAGGAGACAAGAGACTGGAAATAGTTGACAATTTTAAATACCTCGGAAGCATCTTGACTGAAGATGTGAATGGGATAAAAGGAATTAAGATCAGGATAGCAGTTGGAATGTTGGTGATGGCTAAGCTAACTCCTATATGGAAGAACAGAAAGATTTCCCTGAAGACAAAAATCCATCTTCTAAGATCGGTAGCAGGCTTCAAAATAGCAGCTGGCTGCCGGCGACAGCCGGCACTCTGGTCACACTTGCCGGCGATTTTTCACGGAAGCAATAGAAAATTACATCTATTGATCGGTGAAATCAACGTCACTGGAAAATGTCATAGTAAATATTTCATATCTGAGAAGTAATGCAGCCATGAAACATGAACGCACAACGCATAGTGATGTTGATATTGTAAGTACTGTATCAAATCGTGCTGTTGACTTTCGGGGGGTAGGCGTAGGTGCTGATTCATTTTTCTTGACAGCCGGCTAAAAATCAGCCTTGGGAAAAAAAGCCTACAAATTCAGGCTAAATGCTCTGATTTTATTTCGAACCCTGGGTAGTGTGGTCAGCAGCCCTGTATACCTGAGAGTCTTGGACTTAATTTGCACTCAGAAACAGAAAAGACGATGAATGCTTTGGAATTCAAACGCTACAGGAAGATCTTACGTGTATCACACCAGGAGCACAGTACAAATTAGAGTATCACCAAACAAAATGGTGGATAGAACTGGGAACCAACACCAAGGTACTCTACAAATGGCAAACAAAGTCATGATCATGCATCATAGAATCCAAATCATTCAATAAAAGAGGAAAGGGAAGACCTAGGAAGGCATGATTGAGAAATATAACAGAATGGACAGAGTTTACAATCACCAAGGCTGTCAGAAGGTCACAGTGCCAAGTTGAGTGGAAGAAACTACCCTGGTCTCTGAGGGTGCATCTATGGCTGCCTTAGGCTATGGAGAATAATGATGATTCATGCTCCACAAAAGTTCTCTTTCCCTGTATATGGTTGTTACCTAGCTGACAGATTTTTTCAAGCTCCTTATCTTTCACTCTTTTATCACAATGTTGATAATTTTCACCTTTTTTGCTTTCTTGTCAATAAACACAATGTCTGGCCTCTACCAATAAATGTCTGGCCTCTTTCAATAAACACAATGTCTGGCCTCCTTGCCTCTACCATTCAGTCACATTGTATGGTGAAGTCCCACAACATCTCAAGGTTCATCATCATCACCATCATCATCATTAAATTCTCGTTTAACTTCATGCCATGATAAACCATTCCTTGGGCCTAGGGTTAGAACGAGGTAGAAGTCGATTTGATGGATAGCACCTTTCTTAGGATATGAGAATCTGATGTTTGGATGACCAACATCCATCGTCAGTTGCGAAATTCGCAACTGACGATGGATGTTGGTCATCCGAACATCAGATTCTCATATCCTAAGAAAGGTGCTATCCATCAAATAGACTTGTATACAAATGAACCGCTAGTCGGTGAGATATAAAGGATAGCTGAATAGGAAGTATGAATACTAAACAACAACATGAATATAGGGCACTAGAAAATACAATGAAAGAAAAACAATGGGTATATACTGTAACAGGGAAAAATTAAAATGAAAGTGTTAAATTAACATGATTCACTTGCTTGTTTAGTGAGGGGTTTTCCCAGCCTATGTGTAAAACCTCCTTGATTTTCAGTTGAAAAGGCATGGAGACAGTGTTAAGGATTGAAAAGCAATTCTCTGAGCACAAATCTCTGCAAGTTTCTGACCCAAAAGTGTGCTAAAATACATATTTTGTAACGTTTTGTTAGTTTCACGAGAGTATGTATGTTAGGTTGCATTATACTGCTGAAGTATTTTTAGCGTGCTTGTTGGTGTCTCAAGGGGCTAGTACACTATTTAAGGTTTCTTAAGTTATGCAAGAGCCATTCGAGGCATCTCTTTCAACCCTAGTTTTTTATTTTATTTACTGTTGTAATTTTCTCTGAGTTTGCAAAACTGTAATGCTGTTTTTTGTGACGCTTTACGCTTGCTGCATCAATAAACGAGATGCCCGCTCCTATTCTGCGTTTTGTGATTATTTAGATTAGTTACAGAATATTTTATAATCATTTTCAGTGCGATTAGAATACAAGTGTGAGTTCTTATCTGATGTTAAATGTTCACGAACACGTGTAGCAAGATGTCGGTTTGTCTTGCCGACATAACAGGCGCTACAGCTTGCGCAAGAAAATTTGTAGACAACACGGGATCGCAATAAATTGGCACTGGCATCTTTGGCAGTAAATAAGTTCTTAATTTTGTATGGGGCAAACACTAACTTGATGACTAAGTTCTTACAGTAACGTTGATTCTGTGTTGAGCGTAAGTGAAGAAGGGGCCGACAAAAGGTAATTTGTAATGGTGTGTGCGAAATTCATTAGAACTAGTTGCCATGGAAGTGCGCAAAGTGGGGACAAAGAAATTGCTAAAGTATTGTTTGACAATTCTGTTCACAAGACTGGATGGAAAATGATTCTTTCCCAGAATGTTGGTAAGCTCTTTAATGTTGTTGTGGAAGCCGATCCAGGTGTTAATGGTTTTAAAGTCCTGTCCACCAGCGTTCGTATTAACCCCAATTTGTAGGGGAGAGGTGCAAACCCAAGAAAGTTAGTAAGAAGGCCTGTGTAAGTGCTCTTGCAAAAAACAGATGTGACGAGAGATGGAGGATTGCTGTTGTCCAAGAGAACATCTCGGAATGGTAGTTTGTGGTTGACTTCCGTCTCCATGGTGAATCTAATGTTAGGGTGTTTATCATTTATATAATGGAAAAATTCCAAAGCATCCTTTTCGTTGTTGAAATAAATTGCAGGACCATCGTATTGTTGGAGCCAAATTTTTTCATGGTGGCCCATGAAAAGATTAGCAAGTACTGGTGCCAATGGGGAGCCCATGGCAACACCATCTATCTGATCATAATAGTTCCCTTGGAATAGCAAGTGTGTCTGGGCAGTAGCAACAAGAAACAACTCTTTGAAACTGTTCTTGCTTACATGTAACTTGATGTTTGGGTTGCCGGACAAAATATAATCCACTGCTAGCTCAATAGATTCTAGTAGAGGAATGTTAGTAAATAAGCTTTCAACATTGAATGAGACCATAAACTTGCTTGGAGTACGCGGGTTGGTAATTTCGTTAACAAACAAAAAAGTATCACAAGCACAAAAATCAGTAGGTATGCGAGAAATTAGGAGTGTGCAAAGGAATTTGGCCAAGTTAGTCACACATAAATAAGACGATATAGAAACATATAGCAGTGATTATTATTCATTGGAATCCTTATTTAATCCAGAGAATAGTGGGGGGAAAGAACTTGTATTACAGATACATACAGATCTATACAAGTCAAAACAGGGCAGCAAGACTCAGGTTTGAAAGAGCAAACAAAAGATAAGTATTTCATCTAAAAAGTGCTGTGATTTCAAACACTTACTGGATCACACTTCCCAAAATTCAAATGGTTCTCTAGTTTATCATCTGTGAGATGAGTAATAAGACAAAAAAAGAGCTGGCTAGAAAAAAAACCTACTGTTAAGGTGACTTGATTTGTTTATTTTAATTAATCAAATTGCTGCTGGAAAAATCATGACTGTAATTTGTGACAACCCCAAATTGGCATTAATTACTATTAATTTGTCAGCACATATCAGAGGCATGGGGATGGGTAAGAGGCGCACAGTGAATTTTGCAGCTGTTAAGAGCAGATACCACGCAGCTGTTTACAACCTCTAATTTCATTGGATCTGATTAGGACACAGCTCTATTGTTTTTAGGGTTAGGGTTCATTGTTTATGATGTTTGATTGAATGATTCTATTGTTTTCTGAGCCAATTGCATGGGCTGTTGTAATAGCTGCGTACTGACCCGATTAAAAGAAGGATGAAATCACTCAAAGCATTACAAAGAGATTCATAAAGAAATCCAACGGGACAAAGAATATCAAGAACGATTAATTGCGGAGGAATGTAGCAGGTGGCCTGTGTTTACAGGAGAGAGATTTGAGTCCGGAGGTGATACATTCATAGAAAAGCCAACGTTCAGTCAGGATATGTGGACTCAGCTACAGAGAGTTTACATTGCTGAGTTTAATGGAGACAAGAAAACCTACGAAGGATGGATTAGGTAGCGTTCACGGCATGCATTCACGAAGCGCTCGGCCACACCCGAGTTACTTCAACTCAGGCAGCACTTATCCAGAGAAGCCCTTAAGGTTGTGGAGCCTTTAGGAAATTCAGCTACACTGTACAAAGCGGCAATGGCTTGACTGGAATGTGAATTTGGCGGAGAGCGGCAAAAAATAGCATCACAATTGGAAGAAATGGAAAATATGAAATCCCTGTGTTCGGGTAACAGAAGACAGAAAGATCTGCAGATTTGTTAGATGTAATTGCGGTAAATCTTAAAGAAGCTCGTCATCATAAAGAACTTGGAAAGGAGACATTGTACATAAGGCTTGTGCAAGAAGTTGAATAAGATGACGCTCACGCAATACCATCAGTGGGTTTTTGAGAAAAGTCGCTCGGAGTCAGTTGAGAGTGTAAAGGAACTCGTCTTACGGGAAGTGGAATTTCAAATGGTAGCATCGGAGACTATTCAGGGGGTAAACTTGCCAAACAAGGACATTGATTAAAGATTGTAACCAGAGCGGGAAAGCATTCTTCGGGTATGCTGAGAAACCCAAAACCCAAAAATTTTATCACCCTTGCAAAGTCTGCAATGGACATCATGGAGTTCGGCATTGTGACAAATTCAAAGATCTGGGAATTCAAGAAAGATGGAATACCCGAGAAGTTTGAATCTGTGCTTTCGTTGCCTAGGAGGAGACTACCACGGACAAATGTGTGTCAGGAGTAGGATGTGTGGGATCAATAACTGTAGAGAGACCCACAATAGACTGCTGCAAGTTAGCAAGGATCGCGTTCAAGCAGAACGAAGACAAGTTGTAAATGAGTCAATGGCAGACAAGAGCACAACAACTTGTAATTTACTGGACTCAAAATGTGAACCAACACATGAAAATGAGAAAGCCCCACTGGTTCTGTTGCCCCCTTGTGAGTCTGGTGACCAACAAGCAGAGAGATCACACACAACTACCACTGACAATAGGAGGCGCACAAACAGGCTACTTTTCTCTGCAGACAGTTGCTGTAATTGTGAAAAATGGGGACCGTAAAATCAATAAAGTGAATGCTTTACTTGCCGAAGCTTCAACCAAGACATACATTAATTCTGACGTAGCAGGTGAACTCAGACTTCAAGGAATTCCACGGAAGGTAACAGTGAACATTCTGAAGGGCAAACCAAAACGTTTGAGACTACACCCACTGACATTTAAATTGAGTGTTCAGATGGCAGCGTGAAGAAAACTGTCAGTGTGTTCACCCCAGAAAAGGTCAAAGGGACTTTAGAAGCACTCGATGGGGTAAAGTGTGCTCGCAATTGGCCTCACCTGAGAGGTATCCCGTTCCCAGAGCCTGGACCACACCCTCTAGTTGACATTCTAATAGGAGTAAATCAACTCGATCTTCATTATTCATTAAAGGATCTCAAAGGCAGACAAGGCAATCCAGCAGCCAGACTGACACCCTTAGGTTGGACGTGCGTGGTCCTGCTGACAGTAGAAGAAACAGAGATCTGCAGACCAAGCAGCGAGAAGGACTGGGTGAGATAAGTGACCTACTATGAAGATTCTGGGAGATTGAAAATTACGGAGCATCAACGGAGTTCCATGTATTGACTGCTTGATAAGCTGGAGAAATCTATCAAGCACGTCAACAGCAAATATCAAATGGCAGTTCCCTGGAAAGATGATAAGCCAGTATTACCAGACAATTACAATATGGCACTGCGTCATTTAGAAAACACTGAAAAGTGGTTAAAAAAGAAT
>BLFK01000744.1:81941-86941 GCA_014634185.1 Astreopora myriophthalma
CGTTTGGCGCTTGGATTCTGATGTGAGTGCCATCTACGCAGCCGATTACACAAGGAAAGCCTGCACGTCGATAAAACGAGTTCTTGCATTCAGCAACTTCTGCATCTGTTGGCCACGTAATAAATTCGCTTTGCTTCGCTATCAAGGCATTTGACACATTTGTCACGACACGCGAAACAGTTGACTTGTCGACACCAGCAGTGTCTCCAATAACTTGTAGAAAACTTCCACTAGCATAAAATCTTAGAGCAATCAGGACTTGCTGCAGGGATGGAAGAGCATGATTCCTGCGAGTGCTGCGACGAAGTTCATCGGCTATAAAATTTGTTATGTATCCAATTCCCTGTCGTCCAAACCTGAACCGATTTCTTAGCTCTTCGTCTGTAAAATTTTCGATATTAATGGCTGGTTTAAACTGTCTCGGTCTGCGTGGACGCCGTAAGTCGGCAAACAACAAGTCAGCCATTTTGTTTTTGACGTGCCTTTATTTTTCATTTAACCTGAGGTTATTTATTTAACCGACCTAGCGAGCAGGGTTAAATTTAACCCGCTGTTTAACTCGAGGTTAGCGCTAACCGATGTTTGAACAATGCAACAAACCTGCGATTAAAATTTAACCTCCAGTTAAGGCAATTTAATCCGGGGTTAGGATTTAACCCACTTTCGAACAACCGGGCCCAGGTGTACAACTTTGGGTCAAGTGCAGGGAGCTCTTTCTTAAGCCTGAATCCTTACATCAATATCAAATTCAGAGACCATTTTGGTTTGTATTCATTTCTTTGAATTAGCAATATAGTGTATATAGTATTGATTTTTTTATGGCATGCATTGTATAAGCAAAATAAATAAAGTTTAATAAAGTTCTTTTTTATATATAAAGTTCTTTTTTATATCTTTTTTATTTTTGGAAAAAATAGGGCTTAATAATATAGCTCATCCTATTCAGACATTGTGTTATCAAATTTACAAATTAGATTATTCATGATTGTCAATACAAGGTGAATTCATTATAAAAATAGACCTGCAACAGCCCACTTTCGATATATTAAAATTCAGTTCTAAACAAAAGGCATTATCTCGAGGCTCTGGGGAATAAATATAAGGATTTGTATGAGTTTATTCCCCAGAGCCTCAACACAATGCCTTTTGTTTAGGACTGAATTTTAATATATCAAAAGTGGGCTACTACACTGTACCTCTCTCTTTATTTAGCTTGTACCACTGAGAGATACACATGCAAAGATGTACAACAGTTATTCAATTCCAAATACAGTAAGTTAAGCATATACATAATATTTATCATAATTTATAAAGTATAGATGGTAGCATGCAACTAACTGATGCATTTTTGAATGGCCTGGAATGTAGCTTTGATCATTATTTGATCAAAACTTTAACTGTTATCATCGTCATCCTCATTATTATTATTATAGTGTCTCACTGCAAAGCTGAAGAGAGTCAACTCTGCAATGGTAAAAGCTGTTGGGCAAAGAACAGCCAGTTCTCTAAGCCTTAAGCATGCTAAAAATCTCCACATAAATTAACATATGCAGGGGCCAGGATTGTCATCTTCTGTATGGTGTTGCTATGGGATTCACTCTTGTGCCTAAATGTTGGTGGGCTTTCTCAAGATTGCCCTTCATACATCCTAGATTTCCATATAGTTGGAATAACTGTGGGGATAATTACTATAAGTATTGGTAATCAATACCGTTTTGAGTTCAATTTGGAATTAATTTGCACAAGTGAGTTTTTCAAAAAGCTGGAAGTGCACGAGCCACTTGGTGTAACACTTTTTGCACTGCTGTTACACTTGAACTGCCCTGCTCTCAGCCAATCAGAATCAAGAAATTTTTCATGTATATTATTATATTTGCAGTAAAACTATCTGTATGCACAGTGTTATAAAGCGACACAGGGCGCAAAGCGTAACCTGTGCGCACAAGCGAAACTCAAAAGGTATAACCATATGAAAAAAAAAATAAAAAAATAATAATAATAATATTAAAAATAAAAATAATAATAATAATAAAAAATAAAATATATATCTATATATATATATCTACATGGCTAAAAACTATAATCTAGGCATATAAATGTTTGTAGTGTCTCTCGTTCTTCATGGCTGATAGTCAGGCTTTGATCTTAGGTCTTCATATCATAACCTTGAAAGTTCTCGCTATATTTAGGGATGACGACAAGACTGCCTTTTGCATGGCCTCTAAAACTTGATTCGCCTTACGTCCTACCAGTGACTGAATTGAGGTTTCGGTTTCTCTCGACCAGCCTCCCAACACGTCCATGATAATGTTATGTTGAATCACCTCGTAACCTCTATACTGCTGCTTCAATTCCCACCTTAACGGGCCATACTTCATCGTCTTCTCCTCGCTCTTTTTCTCTCGGTTACTAATCCAAGGGCAGCTCATCTCTAAGGTCAGCACTTTCTTGTTTGCATGATCCACAATCCTCGCGTCTACACGATTGGCTCGAACCTCCTGGTGGTCCGCATACACGGGTACATCCCACCATGCTTCCACTTGTTCTGACCTGTACTCCGGCTTGGGCATTACTGGCGAGTACCACGGTGGTACTTCCTCGAGAAGACCCTGGTCATGTAAGATCTCATAAAACAGGACCTTTAGAGCCATGTTGTGTCTGAATAAATACTTGGTCTGAGCCAACGCAGTGCACCCGGACAGGATATGAGAGACACTCTCTTGGGAATCTCTCTTGGCCACATATTCTACACTTCACATCCCCAGAGCAACTTGTGTGAGTCTTTTTGCTAGTGTAGAGCTTTGTTGGCAAAAGTTGCTCGTACAGTTCAAACGCACCGGCAATAGTATACGTGGGACATGATCTCCATGTTCTCAACCAGCTGAAACATCCGTTCGTGCACAACTGTTCATCGTCCTTTCTCTCTCTCAATAGCTTCCCCTGCCATTCTAGGCCACGTACGTCCCTCTCATACTTCTCCTCCACACATTCTTTCAGCACTCCCTTCACACGTTGCGGTGGGATGGCCTCTCCACTGGTCATAACACATACAGGTTCCGGGTGTTTAAGATGAAGGTCAACACCCAACTCCGCGGCAAACTTTGCCGCATCTTTCACTATTGATTTATGGCCGGATGACTCGGCTCTTTCGTCAAACTCTCTTACCATTCTCATCGCCGGGTCTTGGTTCTCATACATTCGAATCGCTGCTTTGACCTTGGTCACTTTATACTCCATCTCCACCGCACGTAGACCTCTTCCGCCTTGTCCCCTTGGGAGGTACAAGAGAGCCGTAGAACCACCTGGGTGTTTCCCGCCATTTTCCACTATGATCTTGCGCACTTCCCTGTCCAAGATCTTCAACTCTGTTATCGGCCAATGTTGAGTCCACATTAAGTAACCCAACACCGGCAAGGCAAACTGGTTAGAAGCTGCCACCCAGTTAAGGTCTGAGAGGGGACTGGACCAGATGATCGACAGTCGACGCAGGTACTCCCTTGCTGCACATTCAAGTACCATTTTCTCTTCCTGGACTAAGCTCTCAAGAACACCAAGAAACTTATACTGTTTTCCTTCTTCAAGTGATGGTAATCTTCCTCCAGCTATATCTCCTCCTAAATTTTCCTGGGAGTGAATCCCTCTCCTTATATGGACCACAGCACATTTCCTTGTTATTATTATTATTATTATTATTATTATTATTATTATTATTATTATTATTATTATTATTATTGTTGTTGTTGTTGTTATTGTTACTGATGTACTGGACATAAAATAATTCATATGAGAACAGCAGGTATATATGGAAGTGACAGATGATCGTCACAGTGAATTTCCAATTACTGAAATTGGAAATTCACTGCAATGATTGTCTGTCACTTTCATCATCATCATCATCATCATCTTCATCTTCAACACTAATGGATTTCTCTCTTGCACTCTAGGTGAAGCCATAGAGAAGCAGGCAGCAGGGTGCCGTATCTACATGGGGGTTTTACAGTAGAAAACCTCCCAGATGGTATTATCTTTAAAAAACCTTTCCACTATGGCACTAAACATCTGGCCGTAATGGAGAAAAAAAGCTAAATAAAATTTGTGATCAATACAAATGTAAACCTGCAAAGCAGCAGGGTTATTACCCCCTCTGCAACTTGCCCTGAAACAATAGTCACACGTCTGTCCAGGATAGTGGACAGAGAATGTGCAGAGAGGGTAGTTAGACTATCTGACAAGATTAAAGAACAAGATGTCGAGGTTGTGGAGTTGAACTGGACCAGTAAGAGAGACTGAATTTAAATGAATGCAGTTGTTATTTTCAAGATGATGCATGGTTTGCTGTTGGTGCTAACATTCAGCACTCCACAGAAGCACAAGGGCTTATTGTTCCAGTGTTAGCGGAGTCGGAAGATGAGGAATTCTGGCTTTTCTACTCTATCCAGAATCCATCAAAACTAGTAAAAGCATCCCCTGCTTACAAACTAAAAGGGTATTGGCTAGACCAACAAGGCCGATCCAACTACAAATTACTTAACAATCATCAAGATGTTGTTACTATTGCCAATGTGATAAAAAATGAACCCTATGGGCCATTGTATTTCTCGCAGAGGATGAAAATTTCAGATGACCAGCAGTTTAATATACCTGAAGTATACAACAATGCAATATTAGCTGCCTTAAGAAGTAGCACTATTATTTAAAATGTAACAATACTACTTTTTCTTGTGGACAATCACATAACAACTAAGAGCCCTGAAACAAAAATTAACTGTCCATCCATTACAATGTAAAATACAGCACAAAACTCATGAATTCATGCATTATCCAATCAAATCATTGAATTCACCATCATACAGAGACTATGTTTAATGCCAGTGATTTCAGTCAAATTATTGGTAGTATATGTAGACAAAAAACATGAAATCAAAGCAGTAGTTCTCTCAAACATTAAGTTTCATCTAATTAAGTGCCTGTCAGGAAGGCAATTTTATAGCTTGATGACA
>BLFK01000744.1:91941-94441 GCA_014634185.1 Astreopora myriophthalma
ACATTGGCAAAAACTACCATGTGACATTAAAGATCTCAATCTTTCCATTTTCCCGAGAAAAGCTAAACAGTATTTACTAAGGAAACAAATGTAACATCTAAGTCTTTATAATTCCTCTACTTTCTATTTTTCACAACAAGTGCTCGTGAATGTGTGTGTGTTGTGTATGCATGTAGATGTCTATATTTTAAAATGAAACTCAACAAGTCTAGTGTCTAACAAGAAAACTATGTGGTTTATTTAGGCGCTAGGCATTTCCATCATTGTTATCAATATGGTTTAGTTTAACCATTTAATACCTCAATAACTTTAATGTAACTAGCCATACAAATATTTTTTAATGTGATGTAATAAGGAAATGTGAAATAAAGTATTGTATAGTATTGTCTTCTGGCCTTTGGCAGAGTATGGCTCCTTTTAGATGGCCATCGACATCGAATGATCTCATGTTAGCGACTGAAGCAGCAGCAAGAAGACCTAAATGTGCAGCTGACTGGGAGGAATTCGCCCAACGACTTTCGACCGAATTCAGTACAGAGAACAGAGTAGTGAAATTGACGGGGCGTGCTTGTAGAGAGCGTGTAGACCGCTTGATTGCAAAGTATGTGGAGGAAGATAAAAAGGCGCTCAAGAAGTGAGTACAAAAATAGTTTGTTATACGCTTTCAAAAGCAAGATATATAGCCCACCTATTTATTTATTTAAGGTGTTATTGGTGAATAGATCTGGCACTGAGGAAGAGTATGGCCAACTGAGTCAGCTACTTGAAGATATCTACACCTTTTGAAAAGATTCCGAGGAGATGCAAAAGAAAGAAAGAGAGAACAAAAAGCAAAAAGAGAAAGATGACAAAAGGAAAGCCAAAGAAATGAGGGCTGCTGCCATGGTTGGCTTGGGAAGTAAGCTTAAGGTTAATTCACTGTATCGTACTGATTATTTTAGGTCGTATCAAAAAATCATAATCAAGCAAGCAAGTATGAAAAATTATCAAACTTTAAAATCCAGTAAAAGTGCCAAAGATTTCAAACCTGTGCTTGTTTACATTCATTTCAATTGGTGAACATATTAAAAGAGATCAACAACAATTTACATCTCTCTGATTACAAGGTTACTAATACTCCCTTCCCATAGTGACATCTAGAAATATAAATGGCTCAGATCCACCAATTATATTTGTCCTGAACTAAGTTGACATTAAAAATTTCATTAAAATTTTCATCAAAGAGAACCCGTGAGGGCTCTGATGATGAAACAGATGCAGATTGAGATGAGCATTCTGATGATACATGTAGCAGTGCTTCCAGTACAAGTAAAGGAAAGAAAGGTAAAAATTACCTGGTACATGTATAGCTATTACCATTGTCTTTGCATTTATTCTGAAGAGTTGCCTTTCCATGTTCAAATTCCTTAAAAAAAGACTTTAAGAGTTTTTTCCTGTTTTAAGGGATGCTGAGCCAAGGGGAGTGGGTGTTGGGAGTTTTTTTGCTGGGCATTTGATTTTTTTGTCAGTTCTGTAACGATTTATTTGCCATGTGCTCCTTCCCCCTTTATCTGATTGCCTGAAACATTGATGGCTACATTCTTGTATTGCATACTGTGTATTTGCAGGTATATTGACAAGAAATGTTTAATTTATATTTTTCCTTTTTAAGCAACCAGTTCAATGTTATACATATTATTTTGGTTTCCTGCATGCCACCCCTTGATCCACAACTGCTTTGTCAATCTCTTAGGTTTACCATTACTTACATGTTCATCTGACATAAGTGCCTCACCCATTTCACTAGGATTGTAATTGCAACCTATAGCCCCAGTGCTATTCCTCAAAGGATTGTTGTTTTAATGATTGAAAAGAATAGGATCACACGATTAAATGCCAATGGGGCTATATTTTAGGATTATGTGTTCCCATGGACTTTCCACATCAATGGAGATTGCATTTTAGAATGTTGGTTGTTAAGTTCATTAAGAAAACTTTTTCTTTCTCCAGCCTCAAAACCAAAGCCAGTCAAAATCAAGAAAAGGGCATCAAAGCTTTCAGCCCTAGAGATGCTGGAAAAGAAAAATGAAAGGAAAGCTAATCTTAAGGAGCTTGAGTTAGAACAAAGAAAAAAGAGTTTGCCAAATATCTATGAGATCTAATAGATTGGAGATATATTTGACCTCTTTCAACGAGTTGTTGTGGGTTACCAGTCTTCCGCCCTTTTTGTCTTTTTGGACATCAAGTACTAGATTAAAGTCTCCTCCAAGAACTATCTCGCTGCAGTCAAAACAAAGAAGTTGATTAAGGACTTTTCCGAAAAATATAGGCTTGTCTTCGTTCGGTGCATATATATTTATCAAGGTTCAGATCTTGTCTTGTGATTTGATATCAACTATGACGAACCTTCCCTCTGGATCGAAAAAGATTTTATTATTTGAAAGTTGAAGTTATGATTAAAAAGCACACATACCCCTGCACTGGTGCTAGAGAAGCTACTAAAAACAGCAGAATACCTCCA
>BLFK01000744.1:96941-99441 GCA_014634185.1 Astreopora myriophthalma
ATGATTTCGTCAAAAGTGGTCGACTTCATATACGATGAGCACCACCAGCGTCTAACCCAGTGGAACTACAACTTGTTGAACCCTCGTTCAATGGAACGGTACGCAGATGCTATCCATGAAAGGGGCACTGCTCTGGAAAACTGCTTCGGCTTCATCGATGGAACTGTTCGTCCGATCAGCCGCCCAAATGAAAAGCAAAGGCTACTGTACAATGGGCACAAGAGGGTTCATGCCCTTAAGTTCCTGTCCGTGGCAATTCCTAATGGCCTAATTGCTCACCTTTATGGTCCTGTAGGTAAGTCTCCCATATGTGATCTTTTTTTTCTTGCCTACGCTAAGGTTGACGTCCTCCGCAAAATAAAATCAACATGCGGACCACAGAGGAAACATGCAGGTTAATTCCACCGAGGGGGTAGACATTCATTTCCACGAGTTAATTTCTATATTTATAACACCGTGGCAGTTGGGAATTACCCCCCCCCCAAAAAAAAGTGGCATTAATAAAGTAAATGTGAAAGGCTCACTGTTTCAGCACTTTCTGCCGTTGCCTAAGACTATTAAAATGCTGCATGACTTTATCTGTCATTCGGTGCCTTCTCCTTTGGTTTGGTTTGGTTTGGTTTCCACTAAGAATGTTGACAGGGTGTGTTGTTTGATAATTTGATTCTGTTCGTGTTATTGATTTCTTATTGTTATTTTTTAGAGGGTAAGATGCATGATGCAGGCATGCTCATGGAGTCAAATTTAGTCCAGCAGCTGGAGCACAATGCTTTTTCAAGTACACGTGAAGCACTTTGTTCTTATGGGGACCCAGCGTACCCATTACGTGTATATCTTCAAGCACCATTTCGTCATGCTGTTTTAACTCCCCAAATGCAGCTTTTTAACAGCTCAATGTCTGCTCTGCGAACATCGGTGGAATGGCTGTTTGGTGACGTTCTTAACTATTTTAAGTTTCTTGATTTCAAAAAGAATTTGAAGAGAGGTTTGTCTGCAGTTGGTAAAATCTACATTGTTTGTGCAATCTTGCGTAATGCCTTAACATGCTTGTATGGAAATCAGACCTGTCACTTTTTCAACCTTGAGCCACCATCTCTCCAAGAATACTTTTTCTAGACGTAAAAGTGTACTAAATTTGTGATCAGAGCAAACAAATAAACAAAGTCCAAATAGAAACCTTAAAATACTTTAATGCTGCATTTTATAAAAGACACAAAGTAAATCTTTTTGTCTTCAAATTGTTCCTAAAAATGCTTGGAATGCTCTCGATTTTGATTTGAGCTCTTTCAACTGAGCAATACCGGTATACATCAATCCTGATATACCTGTAAATGAGTGAATGACTGGAATAACAAATTTTGTCATTTTATAAACTAAAGGTGGCAATAACTTTTGTAATTAATGTAATCAGTGTTGTTTTCCTCCAATTGTATAGAAAATGAGGCATTTCAATGAATTATTGCAAAAGATATATACACATGTCAATAAGAAATGTCTACTTTCCAACTCTATCCAGCAGCTTCATAATGAGCTGAGTGTGCTGTTGTTGTTGCACATTCATTTGCTGCTGATGCTGAGACATGATAGCTTGAAAGTTTTGCAGTTGCACCTGTTGTTGATGCTGCATAAACCTAATCAGGTCATCATGCCTCTTGGCCTCAGCCTCTAATTGCGTGCTCTTTAATTCAAGCTTATCACGAGCTAAACTCATCTGCTGCTCATTTCTCTCTTTCAGAAAGGCAATGGTGTCTGTTCCATTTGAACGCTTCTTTTTTGCCCCTCCTTCATCACCAGACATCCTCTTCCGAGTCGTGGCCAACTTTTCCATAGCCTTCTTCCTGACCTCTTCTGCATCTTTCCGATCTGTCATGGTTTTCTGTTTAATTTTTTCAGAGGATTCCTGCTGTAGCTGGTCTGATGCTGCTTCATGTTCAATTAAAAATTCTAGAGCCTGCTCTGTTTCTGTCATGTTGTAAGAAATTCCACTTTCTTTGGCTTCCTTTTTAAGTTTCATTCGCAGTCTTTCTGCCAGGAGGTTGTAACGGTCTCTCACTGACCTACAATTGCATTAAGTATACTAACTCAATTTTAAAAAAAATATATTTGGAAGTGAGAATCTGTATTACTTATTGGCACATGCAAGCTGGGCAGTTTTTCTGTGGCCCTACCCTCTTGTGAGGTACCAGTTCTTTTTGACAAGAAGTTGACTGTCAAGTTTTGCTGGCTTCACTTGTGGGTGAGGATAAATCTTTTCACATACTCTTAACACCACAACAAATCCCAAACCTAAAACAGGTATTCAGTGATTTTTTTCAATGGATTCCCTCAGGGGAGCATTTTTTAGCCCAAAGTTTCATAAATTAGGACAAAAAAGCCTTATCCCTTCAGTAAAACTCAAAACTGTCATGGTGTGTGGTCTTTGAAATGACCTTTTATCCACTTTGAACTGAGGTCTTGAAACACCAGATAACCTGCTAGCGACATGGCCCCACTTAGCACT
>BLFK01000745.1:14760-17260 GCA_014634185.1 Astreopora myriophthalma
AAAAAAAAAAAAAAAAAAAATCACAGACTTACTAATGAAGTCCTCCTTCTTTTCGAAAAAAAAACCCTAAAGCTTCTCCCCTGGTAGCGTTTGAACAATCAAGACAACATGGAGGTCGACCAGCAATAGAGTTATTTCAGTAGAGTTATGACTTAGAGTTAGAGTTAACGACTGCCAAAATCTTAAATTCAACATTCTGGAAAGCCAAAATTAAATGAACCGACTTGACTCTTAAATCATGGTTTAGACCTAATCACTAAACTTTAAGCTAACCCTTCCAAACTCATGAATTCAGGATTTTGGCAGTCGTGAACTCTAACTCTAAGTCATAACTCTACTGAAATAACTCTATGAATAGCCGTCCCCAACAACGTGTATAGATCGAATCCATAAATGGCGATGGATAAATTATTCTTTTCTCTTTATGGTAATTATCCTCACTAGCCTCCTTACCATGTAAAAAAACTTGAAAACAATTTTTGCTTTAAAATGAGGCTAGTGAGGATAATTGTCATAAAGAGAAAAGAATAATTTATTAGCCGCCATTTATGAATTCGGTCTATAGCCGGTTGGATTCGGTTCAACCCAAAAAGCTTGTGCACAAAGGTTTTGCCGTAAACTCGTCCATCGTTTCCCTGCCTGTAATATTCTTTGCCGCGAACTCACCTCGATGTATTCTGCAAGTTCTGGCCTCGTGTGAAGTTTCTTAGCCGCGTGAATTGCTTGCACTCGCACCTGCTCCTTTTCGTTTGTCGTTAGTTCCAACAAAGTGTGAAGAAGCTGCAACTGAGCAGCTGGTCGCTTTAAGATTACTTCTCTGAGGGTAGAAAATCCAACTTGTAGACGCTCCTAAAAGGATCAGCAGTTCATGAACAGCGGATATGATGAACGCAACATACAGTCTCACGTTGAACTAGTATTCAACATCGCGCAAATGAACGTAGCTCAGTTGGTAAGAGCACTGCACTGGCAACGCAGAGGTCGTGGGTTCGAATCCCGTTGGAGTCACTTGAATTTTTCAAGTGCATATGAGACGATTGCTTAAATTGTCCAGAAAGTGTGAGGATCATTTCTTCAGTTGATTTCTAAACCGCACTTCATTTCTTTCATCGCGCAAATGACCGGACATTATTAATTATTCATAAAGCCCTTGCGCGGTCAATTCAAACTCAGGAGACTTTTTATGGTCTTCAATTGTGAAGAAAATGCACCATTTTGCCTAAATGGGTTCGAAAGATTTTCGTTTTATCCGCCTTTACTGGTACAAAGAATAAAGAGATTCAACGGTTTTTTTGAAGATGAAGGATTCCCCCACTGAACTCCAACTTCCGTTTTCGATTTCACCAACTCTACAAGTAGTGTCCTTTCCCCTTGGAAATTTCACAAAATATCAAGCTTTTTCGTAATGGAAAAGCTACACATAAGTGTTGAGTGTGGAGTTTTAATCTCGGTTAGGATTAGGGTAAAGATTAGAGTAAGAGTTAGTGCTACACTGGGATTTTAATCCGGCGGACTTATCCCAGGGTTAGCGCTAACCTTGGTCCGGGCTGGCTATAGATATTAACTCACCAAGTCCTCGCAGTACATCCTAACAGCCATCACAGCTCCGTCTGTTAGCGCTGGAATATCCAGCACAACGCGAGTGAATAATCTGCGACGAAAACAAGAAAGATGTCCGTGGACCTGCGAGCTATGTTGTAAAACAATTTATCCGAAAGTGAAACGATAGAAACTTACTTGTCCTTGGGATCTAACTTTGAATACAAGCCATCCATTAAATTGAGCAGACAGTCACAGTAGGATTGGCTGGACTCAAGCTCTTCGCTGGGTTCATCGCTTTCTGACGCGCTATATTCCTGATACAGCCAAGACATGAGCAAATCATAGCGAGCACGGATGTCTTCCTGTATGAAGTCTAGCAGGACTGCAATAAAACGCGAGAAAAGAGAGAGATGAGTGTGGCGTGAGACGTGATCTCCAACGCACCCTTTTTTCCGTTCGCTGATTAAGAAAAAGTGATTTAGAAATTAGCTTCAAAAGATGAAATGAATCCAACCAACTCACCAGTCCTTAAATCTCCCCCCAGTTGAGTAACAAGGCCAACGACGAGGTTGATACGTTCCTAAAAATATGAAGTGTGTATCGAGAAAGAACATCCATTTGGCCCGATTCGCGGAAGGTCCAGGCCGCTCGCGGCAACACACACTCGCGAGCGACCTGGACCGTCTGAGATCCATCGAACAAGCACCACAAAACCACGCACGCAAGATTGACCAAGCGCACTGAATACCGGTTTTGTGCTTTCACTCAAGTTGTCGTACAATACCTCGCAATCCAGACTACACCTTCTCTTTGGCTACAGAAAATAATTCTCATACTGACGAACGCGTTTTGAAATGACATAACCTTCATCGATGAAGTACCTCATAAAAAAACTTTGGAGCTTACGAAAAAAACAAAAACAAAAACAAAACAAACAAACAAACTAAAAAAACCAAAG
>BLFK01000745.1:22260-47260 GCA_014634185.1 Astreopora myriophthalma
TTTTTACGGACTTTCAACACCAACCTTCTCTTCTCTGCACTAGGTTTTGGCAAGTTTTTTTGCAGCTGTAAAAAGGATGAAAATGTGCAATTTAACACTACAATTTGAGGACTCGCAACAAACTGTAATAAAAAACAAAAAGGTTAAACACAGCATTTCTTCTTCAAACTGACCTCAGCCTGCGAGGCTCCAAGATCTGTGAGAAGGGTTGTTATTTGTGGGAGAAACTCAACTGAAAGAAACAAAGAAAATAAGCAAAAATGATGGAAAAATTGTATAAAATGAAGCCACTGAATGTCTGTTAAATTGCATAATTTTTATGTCAGGAAATTCTTGTGCCCATTTTGAAACATCTTTTTCTGTTAAAAGATAAGTGATACCTAATTATACCTAGACACTGAAATTGCCACCAATCCTCTTCACAAACTACTTTTTTCCCATTTTCAGCTTCTAAAAATTAATTGTTCTGCACCAGGGATGCACGTGTCTGCCAATGTAGTTTAAAGTAATTTGTCAATTAATGGTTGCCCTCGGCAAGGGAACATGGCAACTAATAGTCACTTGAACCAAGCTCTCCAACTTTATTGTGCATGTTGGTACGTATCATGGATTATGACAATAGATGGATTATGCAAGGCCAAGTTAAAAACTCCCACAAGAACTCAAAATAATCTCACACAAGAATGATGACGACAACTCAATGGAATTTCAGTTATTTTACCTGATGAAGGATGTTTCAAAAGACTCATCAGATGAAGCTAAAAGAAAGAAAAATAAAAAAAACGTAACTGCATCAGAATAGAACTTTTTACCAATGTCACGTAAAATGACAATCTTTCACATTTCTTTTCACTTTTTCAGTTGAACAAAAAAAACACCTGGGCCAAGTTATTTCAAAGCAGAATTCAAGCTACATTGGTGATTGGTTTAAATACCTGGGTTAAGGTTGGTTAACCTGGGTTAAGGTTGGTTAACCTGGGTTATGTGTGACCTTGTTTCAAGCCAGTAATCGATACTGATATTACATGCAGTTGGTGATATTTCATGCGCACCCACTGTTTATATGCATACAGTACCTTGAGGTTTTTTCGCACACTGCTGACTTGAGACTTGCTCAAAGATGTAGGAAGATTAGCTGCAAATCAAGAATAACGAAATCTTGCAGTACAGCTGTACCTGCACATTACACTTTCCAGGCATGGAACAGGGATGTAAGGGAACAAGAAAAAATAATAACCAATTTCTCAAGTTCCCCCACCTGAATGACATCTAATCTAAGAAGGTATCACATGAATTTATGAAGAAAGAGCCATCTGGGCCCAGTTGTTCAAAGCCCGATTAAGCTAACCCTGGGTTAGAGTGAACTTTGATTCCAGTTTCTTTCAAATTCAGAAAGATTTTCCCGAAAGATTTTTGCTCGTCACTTGTGACTTACACTTTTCTTCCGCTTCGGTCTAAAACCGCTTTTTGAAAGTGTTTTCAGAGGGCGAAATTAAAACGTCGGTTAATTTTTAATCGAGGGTTAGCGTTAATCGACTTTCGAACAACCGGGCCCAGGAGTCCATTTTTTCAAATGGAATTAATTTTGACAAATTTCTCATTGAAGACTGAAACTGTGTGAAACCTACCATGCAAAGATTCAAATGCTTGGACAACGATTGACATAAATGCTGGTCTTTGACGCGCAATGGCTGATAGAGATCCAAGGGCTGCCATCAGGTTAACACTGAAGAGACAGATTTCAAGTAAAGTTAAAAGCAACAAATTAAAATTAATGTGATTCAGATCATGATATTGTATACCTTGATGAAAGTCTAAAAAAGTTGCTAAAATGCAAGTACATTGAAAATCATGCTTATCAGGGGGCATTCTTTGATTGCATTCTTTGGGGACTATTCCGGAATAAGAATGTTCGGAATGAATGGAATAGCATCCCGTTTATCTTGCTTCTGATAGCAATAAACGGAATTTACAGTTTCCTTGTAATATACAGAATGCATGTTCTTTTGGGGAGTTTTGGTGCAAAAATTGTGTGCTGCCACTGAAATGTATGTCTTGGTTGCGTCCAGACTATTCCAACCATTAGTTCTCAGGCCACCTCTGCAATAACCATTCCTTTTTTGGAGAACATAGTCTTCTGGAAAACCTTATTCCAGTTAATTCTAGACACAAATAACTGAGTTCCTATTAATCCACAGGTGTGCATCTTGTATGCACAAAAAAATGAATGGGACACACAGCTTTTTGCCAAAGTGTGCCCTTGGGATGAAGGAAAAACCAAGTTAGGAAATGGGGTCTAGCGGTACTAAGAAACATAGCTGATGAGGGGCACACTTTATTCCAAGAATAAAGCTTTATTATTGTGTTACCCCTTGTCTTGTTTTTTGCCTCTCTGTTGACCACAATAAAGTTAAATTTTAGTAATAGGCATGAGACATACATTCTTACCTGCAGATGAAATCTTATCAGCACATGTACATGTAGTATGAACATTCATACAGAAAAATAATTTTTGATTAAAAAAGAACTGAGTATTTCTATTTTGCTGGTTTGTTAACTACTGTAGCTCATGAAATAACTCCAAATTTTCCATTGATCTTTGTGGATTCACTCACCTGGAGATGGTGGGAGATGCAATAAGAGTCAACAGAGTTTCTAACATTGATCCTCCTTCCTCTCTCAGCTCAGTCATCTTCACCAATGGATGATTTCTTGGAACTATCTCCAGTGAGATGTCTGCCTCACCCTTTTTGAGTGACTCAGAATCCTTTATTCAAAAGTTTAATAATTATGTGTTGTAGTTAAAAATAAATTTTAGGTCAAAATTATTTTAACTTACAGTAGATTGGTCTGTGATTATCTTTTTGTGTCATTAATGGTACAGAATACCACACAAAAGAACATTTCAAACAGAACTCTTGGTTGAAATTACTTTCACCTGAACCTATTTTTACCTGCAACACAAATTGTGTTACTTACAGATTTGATTGTGGCCTCGAGTCCCAAGTGGGAAGAAGAGGGTAAAACAGTAAATGAATTACTGGAAAAGTTTGTAATAATGATAAGATTCAAGACACACCTGAGATTTCAGTGACTGCACCAGGACCAACATCTCTATAAATTTTATAGCGTGAGTTCTTATACTGAAAATATCAATTTATTTGAAAATGAAAATCACTCGTTGCAGATAACAAACACAATTTCCAGTCCACATAACTAAGCTTCCTCTACTAAATGGTGTGGAGGCAACATTCCTTTATCATATCTGGGGAAAGTGAAAAGTGTTTTAACCCCCCAGAAGTACCTGTAAGCCTTAGAATTTTTGTCATGTTTGAGGCATTTCATGGACCTCACAAAAGCATTAGTACAACAGCTGTACAGTGTACATGTAGCTGTCTTAGGTAATTGGAAAAGGAATGTTAAACAACTTGGGAAAAGTGTAACCAGGTAAAAGAGTAAGTTTGTTGTGCTGATGTAAATGCACAGTATTAGTCGCTACTGCCCTTGGCTGGGAACAAGCTCTCGGAAGACAGGAAAAATCCACTCCCTCAGCCTCACACACGTGTTGGGCACCCTCACCTTAGCCAGTTACATGTAGACAGCAAACCAAAAAACAACTTACGTACCCGTCATTATCGGACTCCAGCATATCTATAATCTGTTCTTTGATTTGAATCAAAAGCTGCAAACAGAAAAAGACAGAGACTTGGATTGTTGCTGTTTGTTACATCAAGCAAAACATCACCTACGTGAATGGCACACTGGGTGTGTAAACTGCTCACCTCCCACAAGTGTTCCAGCTCTTCTGATATTGCCTTTTGCTTGCAAATATACTGAGGAACAAAAATGCTATATGTAGTGAGAAAAATTAAAACTGACGTACACTGTATGCAACACCGAATATTAAAAAATTAATTCAACCCACATGAAATTCATGTAGCTCGTGACATCCTTCCTGAAACAACTTCTTCATAGAAAAGAACATTATCTACAGACAACTGTCCTCTTCATGTCCCTGTATATTCATGGGATGCTGACTCCCTTCATGCAGAAACACCACACTGAAGACATCACTGAATAATTTTGGAGCGTTGGGAAAATTGAACCAAGTAAGCTTTGGTGCTCATGAAATTGTTTTCACAAAGAAACACGCAGTAAGTTGGGTTGACATTTAACAGCTGTAAATGTACCAGAAGTTATGAAAGCCTGGTTCTCATTTGTGTAAAAAGCACATGTTCAACCAGTGGAAATGGAGCAACTCACTGACATTGACAACATTGTAACTTGTCTGTCAAAACTTTGTTATCCATCTTTCTTCATGCCTCATTCAACTGAAAATTGTAGTAATTATTTAAGTTACCAACCTGCAGAGCAAATTTATACAGTTGAGTAACACTGAGCATGACTCTCTTCTGAACAGCAACATTTTCATCATTCAGCATAAATGCCAATGTACTCTGGACTTTGGTCAACAACTCGATATCTTTTTTGCTGTAGATGTGGAACAAACTAATAAATTAAACAGTACCAACAGCAATAAATTGGTTTATTATAATTATCTCTTAAGCTATGTTCACATGAGGCCTTGATTATGATCAAAAAACCAAATTCAATAATTATATCATGAAAAATTGAATTCAGTCATTATTTTATTATACATTGAAACAGATATATAAAAGAATAAGCCATTGTTGTCATTCACGCTGTTGCCTGGTAGTGTAAAGCCATGGCGGTCGACAGGTGACAAATAACCCTAGCAGCTGTGCGACCAAGCTAGACAGGTGACAAGATATCCAGAACAATCCGCAGCACACAGAATAGGGATTGAGACCACAATGTCTATTTTTCTTTAAGGTTAAATGGCTATTTTAATACTTTAATCGATAAACAATTTTTATTAACAGTGGAGAGAATGAATCGTTAATTTCATAAATTAATTACCATGCGTCCTCTATAAACCCAACGACAAATCTGCGCACATCAGCTGACCGGTCCTGCTGAAACACTAGGATTTCCTGTGGATAAAGAGTATGCATTCTAGCATGTTTTAATGAGTCGATCATTTGAAATTCAAACCCGTTAGTCCTTGTAAGAATGCATTTCATTTTGAAAATAATACAATCAATATTAAAATATAGCAATGGCTGTCCATTTAGCTAAACATGGGAGAATTCAAGGAGTTTTATCACATACATGTAATGTTTAAGTACTTGTTCTTGCTCATGGTGTACATGTACATGTATGTGAACATTTGACAATCAACGTGGGCAGTAGCACTATCATTAATTTTTTTCTACTCGTTATTAGATTTAAGATGTGAACTGCACCATAAAGCAGTCCAGCAAAGTCCCCCACAAAGTGTTGTAAAGCGCATTTGAATATCTTCATAGAAAATGCGCTATATAAATGCGATATCATCATCATCATCATTTCTGACCACAGTGTTTTTGCGTTACCAATTGATGTTACTAATACACTCTAGAGCATGACGTACTGACTCAAATTTCAAACGATTGATTCATTCAAAGAATGTTTGAAGCGTACACTTGAGCTGGTGCAAAATTGATGAAAACCACTTACATCAAGGAAATTATCAAGTAATGTGGGATCTTTATTTACAATGAACTCTTGCACCTGTTAGAAATAAGCAATAAAAAATTGAATTGTTAAATTACTGCACAGTCCTACTCTACCAACCAACTCCCTGGAATGATTCTTACTGTAAATAATGTGCCCCCACCACAAATGTTACTGTCACGTCACAAAATAACAGCACCATTCAAAGGTTTTGGCCATGGCAGAAGAATGATGACTTCTGAGAGCTGACAAAAAAGGATTGGTAGGGATATCCTAGAAATGGCTGTAACTTCTGATAAGGGTGGGTAGGAGGGCTGATATGTTCAAAGCAAGGTTATAGTGCTAATCCTGGGTTAAGTCCCATTAAATCTATAGGTTGTCATGGTATGTAGCCCAGCTTAGCATTAACCCTGTTTCGAACAACTCCGTCCAGCTGTTCAAGTATAAGTGGTGACTGTGTTGGAATGATATTAACATTAATCAATAAAATGATACTACCAGAGTAGTACTTATTTAAGGTGCATCAACATTGACTCTCCCACGACTTACTATGAATAGTATTAAACTTGTACCTGTTTTAGGCAGTTTAACTTGTTGTCTTTTTCTAGTTGGGCTTGGTTCAGTAAATCAATGACCTAAAAAATAAACATTGAAAGGCAGAGATAAAACACTTGTAAAGAGTATCGTTCATCACAACCCCTACCTGATCAGCCTCCAGTCATAATTTATCCCATTTGAGTGAACGATCATGGAGAAGCAGCAAAACCAGGGGCTGAGAGAGATGGCTATCAGATCGGGGTTTGAAAAGTCAAGTCACAAGTTGTGACTACAAAAAGTTAGGTTAGATGCCTTATGATGTATACATAGAGTACGCAAAGGGAGTCCTCATTTCCAGTACACAGAGCTTTACAGAAAACGTATCAATGGTTGGAAAGGAATTCCACACTGGATGGATGGAGAATAACGTTCCAGTGTGGGCAAGATATAGCATCACACTTGTGGAAGTTAAGCACAGACCTGCACCAGAGAAGTTCACGGCAGCACTTTCAGGCAGGCTCTTCGTGGTGCAGGTTGAAGGTTTGGGGAGGGAGGGGGAGGGGGAATTGCCTTCTCACCCCAGTCCTCCCTGCAAAGAGGGAGCCCGTCTGAAGGCTAAGAACACTAAGTCTTGCTTGAGATTGGCTAGCTTTTATTACCAAGCTGTGATGGGTGACCCTTTATATACCTTGAACACAACTTGAACGAAGTTCTGATTTCCTCGTAGCTCTGCCTGGCTAATGAACTGGTATAAAAATACATAAACTAATCTAGTTTTTCCTCTGTTTCTTTGTGTAACTGTACGAGAACATAGCCTGGTTTTGGAATATTCATTCTTGTCGCAACCCATAATAGAAACAGCATCGTACAATTTTTTTTTGTACGCTTCCGTTTTCTCAAGGTGCAAGAGGTACACCTGTACTGATGTGCATGGATCCATTTTGATTACAAGTGTATATGAATCCATTTTTATTACCACGGTATGTCAACAAAAAAAGCTTAACAAGATTTAGGCTTATTCTTCATGTCGGTGGACGGTTAGATTTGCATTCTCCAGTAGAAGCTATGCATAAAATTCTGTAAAATCTGTAAAATTCGAAGAGAAATAGAGTCTTTTGATTTGATTTAAAAAGGCGTCCGTCCACAAGAAGCCAGAATCTTCTTTTTTTAAAGTTACTAACCTTCTCTGAAGTTGAATCTTCAGCCGAATATTCTCCTGATGCTACAAGAGTGTCGACATCTTCGTTGTTAAAGAACTGTGAAGCGACCGACAGGCGAACACGAGTCCAACCTTCGGCCGCCATCTTGGAATATATGAGCCCTTGCATTTAATGATCCGCGGTAGATCACCAAAGAGATGGCACGGTTGTGTAGTGAAACTGTATTATCACTGTAGAGGGTAGAATGGCGGATGTTAGGTGATTTTCAATTTATATGCAGGGAAATTAAAACTGAAGGGCACGATGGGACTTCTAACTATTTTAAAGAAAATGAAGCAAAAGGAAAAGGAAATGAGGATTCTAATGTTGTATCCTTTGATAATATTTATCCATACAATTTCGAGAGGGAACAAAATAGAAAGAAGTGACATTGTCAAAGATCAGATGTTGATTTGTTCCTTGACACGCTCAACAGAGGGCTTGATAACGCCGGCAAAACAACAATTCTAAAGAAGTTTAATGGTGAAGATATCAACACAATAGAGCCTACATTAGGATTTAACATAAAGACTCTTGAACACAGAGAGTAAGTTAGGTGGATTGGTTGTGTCTATAAAGTTCAAATTAAAGGCTCGGGGCAAAAACATGCTAAGGGACTTTTTCAAATGGGTAATAAAATCTGTAAGAGTTCAACAGCATACACCAATTATTACTTACATGTATTATATGGCAGCATTGTAATATTACTGGCACAAAAATTGGTGGCAGCAGCAGCGTTCCAGCTGATAAGTTTAGAGGTTGGGTGCCCATAGGGATCTGGATGGGTCAATGTCATTGAGTAGATCTATACATTTACTCAAGTCTATCACTTACTCAAGTCTATCACTTGATTTCCTGGACCTGTCACTTGACCAGCTTTGTCATTTTTCTTGACTTGCAACCTGTCTCTTCTCTGGACCTATTGCCTTTATTTTTGTGTACCTATTATGACAGACTGTGGGGTTGGTGTTTTTGTGTGTCATGTAGTTTGTTTCTGTGTAATGACATTGTATTATTTTGCTTGTCTTAAGATTTAAGCTAAACATTTGGGATGTTGGAGGACAGAAGTCTCTCCGATCGTATTGGAGAAATTACTTTGAAAGTACAGATGGTTTAATATGGGTTGTTGATAGCGCTGACCGAAGGAGGCTTGGTGACTGCAAGCAGGAACTGAAGGGACTACTTCTTGAAGAGGTACCTCATGTTTAGTTGGCACTTTTGTTGATGGGATGCTGGCACCCTTTCCAGGTTTACTCCCAGAAGTATTTTACCTGCTACTCATTAAGCAGGATTTAGAGAGATAATTTGTGGGGTATTACACAAAGGCAGAGTCTGCCCCCACCCCACCTCCATCGGTGACCTTGTTCCAAAGAAGGACCAGAATTCAGTTCTCTCTTCATCAAGTCTGAAAATAAGCTGGATTTTATGTTTCTCACTGCTTTTCTCCTTGCTGTGGGTGTGTTTGAGGCTTTTGTATGGGTAAATGAATTCTTTCACCAAAACAAAAACAAAAATAAAAACAAAAAAAGGAATGAAATCAAATGGCGAATATCACTGAAGAATAATAAGTATACCCTGTTACACTGAGAGTGCATTCACAACTACACGTCCACCATAGACACCAATATCAGCTAATGGTAGAGTCATTTTCTTTTTCTGTTAACTAGAGGCTTGCTGGTGCGACTCTGTTAGTTTTCGCAAACAAACAGGACCTTCCTGGAGCATTATCAGCTGAGGAAATCAGAGATGTAAGTTCTTTTCAACCTTTCTTGACAGGTTAGGATTAGAGTTGAAACACTTGTTTCAATTTAACTACTTCGTCAGTGACAAAGAAGGGCAATTTTGTGTCAAATTTTGCTGTTCCAAAAAATCCTAGATTGCCATGGCTTTTCATGTAATTGGCTTGACATTCGACACTGACTTACGGATTGCCCCCAGAGTTATATCTTCATTGTTGCCAACAAAGGAGTGTAACTATAAGGATTAAGCTAGTCCCTTTTTTCAGTGTTTACTTTGCCTCTAAACTGTTCACATACAATTGATACTGAACGAGAGAGTGTTCACAAATCACAGGCATTCTACTTAAATGATGAAATGACATTTTTTGCATTGAATTGACAGGCCCTCGACCTGGAAACCATTAAGACACATCATTGGAACATACAGTGGTGCAGTGCTGTGACAGGCGAGAAGCTGTTAGATGGGGTGGACTGGATCATTTCAGACATTGCATCAAGAATATTTACTATGGATTAAATACACCTGAAACTCAGCTTAGATCAGGCGTCTGTACTAGTAAAATCTTCTTTTATTGGGGCTTGTAATTAGCCAACATCATCATTAGATTTTTCACCATATTTAACAGTAGAAGGAGAAAAATGTAACATTCACCGCATAGCATTGGCTAGCTTTTTTCATGTGATGCCTTTACCAGACAGTGTGATTCTGTAAATCTCCCTCTCAAGACCATGATGCAATGGTCATTCAAACATTCATTTCACATCCCGCAGTTTACACGTATATAAATATATAGGTATATAACCTAAGATGATGATACGTTGTCGTTTTTGTTCAGATGTTAAGTGTTCAGCCTGGTAAATAGTGGGAATGCTGTTTTTATAGATAGAGACGCAGGGCTTACTAAAAAAAATCCAAGTTCTCGGAGTTTTGTCCAAGTATGCCTGCCTCATTTTCTAGAAAAGATCGTTCTCAAGATGATACGTTGTACCTAAGAACTTTCTCTTACTTAACGAGAAGAGATGTCATTAATTTATTGTGATGATTGAGACTGGATCGTAACGGCGAAGATATTTTGATCCGAAACTTTTATTTCCTCGCCGTGGCCGATAGGTATCCTTAGGTCGACAAGACGGCAATGCTAGCCGGTCCCCGAACCTGCTGGAGAGAGCGCTGATCACTGAAAGAAGAGCTTGTGTACACAGAGACAGGTTTAATTAGCTGAGCCAGTTTTAGCTGAATAACTCACCTTCCTTAGTCGACAGGCAACGAATTGCAAGCCATTAGATTGTACTAAGTCTTGCTTGCGATCGTGTCCGCCCCTGCTACACTAAAAAAATGGTGTTGTGCTGAATATAGTGGTTTTCGATTGGTTGCCTCAAAACCAAGGTAACTACAGAGCCAATCACATTCTGAAGCAAATACGCCCTTCAGCCAATCACAAATCGAAGAAATTCACGAATTCGTTTTACTATCCAATCAACGCAAAGTAAACGCAGCCGGCGCCAAGCGCGGAGTGACGGAGTCGCAATTGGTTTTAGTTTTGCATCTGATTGGTTGAGAAGTTTGCACAAGTTTTTTTTGGTCCAATCACGCAGCGAACTTTAATCAAGGCAATTGCGTAGTTACACTTACGACACTCTAAAAAGGGATAATTATGTCTTGAGTAGCTCACGGTATGGTAAGCTTGACTGAAATAACTTTATTGGTTAAATATAAATAAAATTGCTCCGTCTATGTACAATGGAATGGTAAAAAAGAGGTAAAAACAAGGACTGCAGTTGTACTGCAAATCTAGTTTTGAAAAACGTTACTCGCAAAAACGAGAATCCAAATAAATTAAAATGGAATTTGGGAATGATAGTGAATCATATATGTATATTTATATATATTTTACATCTGAAAACATAATCCGTTTAGGGCTGTGGCGGAAGGCTGCGTTCAACGGTTTCGGCGATTAAACTTGACAGACTTAAAAAGTTTATGGTCACTTAGTTCCAAGTCCGAGATCATTCAGTGCTACGGCAATCGTTCCACAAAAATTATCTGTTCGTTCTACAAAAACGTCAGACCGTTCCCCTTTAAAATAACGAACTTTCGGCCAGATCACTGATGATCGTGATCAAAGGACCGGGAGTGTCGGACGTACCGCTCCTTTTCCATCGAAGACGTTCATGATCGTTTTAGGCGAAAGCTGATTCAAAAGATGAATTGTGTTCAAGTTATTATATGACTCCCGGATTCAAACCATTAGCGATAACGGATAACACGATAGTACATAAACTTTTGACAGCGAAGGAAGTCAAGGAATCCGAAATTCGTTTGCCGCTGTTTGTAGTTCTGACTTCAACAGATGTTAACTGTTGGTTGTCCGACGAGGCTTCTAAACTGACCATCTTCTCCTTTGGTCTCTGCGTTCTTGTTATGGTACAATTTTCAGTCGGGCAGTGTTGTTTGCATATCTCTGCTTCCAGAGGACAAGTCAAGTTGCAGCCACCTCCCGTGCAATTTTGCTGGCATTGCAGTCCTTTGCATTCCAAGGAACAATTTCCGGAATCGCAAAATTGAAGACACGATGGTGAATCACATACGCCATTGCAGCTTCCTTCAGGACACAGCTACCGACACAAAACATCATCTTTGTTATTTCGAGGGAGCGGCTGCTTAGTAGCAGGGCCGGAATAGATGGCGATGCGCTAAAACCTACCCTCCCGATACCTACAGTCGGTGGGTCGGCTAAGGTAACAGGAGTAATAAAATGTTTGCTGTGGATAGAGAGTTTTAAGATCCTTGTTTACGGCCAACCGATGAAGGCAGGCTGATCTTGTCAAAAAAACCATGAAAATTCTCTTGTTCTAGCTTATTTCTCTCGTTTTAGTATTTGCTCGAAAGCTGTGGCAACACACAAGCTGAAATTAAATCACTTCGAATCGATGTTTTGGTAAACAGCAAATTTCAGGCTGACGTTTGCCTTTAGCCGTGAACGAGAATCTTAATCTCTCTGTTGTCTGTCGAGAGCGGACAGCCAATCAAAGAATGAGTTTTTTTTTCCGATATCTCCAGTCTCTTCAGACAGAAGGAGCCTGAGGAGAATGGCTAGAAGACTTGACCCTAACTAAAGGACTGCAAGTTCGTGCGAACTCCACACAAGCCCTTGCTATTCAAATAAACTAATGTTTAGGTTCCGCTTAAAACTGTTTCCTCTTTCAAATTTTGAGGTGGAGGCCTACAATTTAAAACGTGGACCCAGGAAAGTGTCGCAAGCTAATATTTTTAGAGAACGCAGTAAGCTCTCTTTGAACATCCAAGGTGCTATAGTCTGTTATCAGACATTTCCTCTGGGGCAGGGATTAAGGTTCCAATTCCCTGGAACTTGACGTGCTAAATGTGCGCATACCTGTGTACACTGATCTGTAGCTTTGCAAGTCATTTTGCAGTTTCCTTCTTCCGTGCATCGCTGCTGGCATGACTTAGAGTTACACCACTGCTGGCATTTGCCATCAATCCCGCACGACTGGTGACAACCGTCGCCGGTGGTACACCTTTGTCTGCAGCTGCCTTTGCAATTCTGTTTGCAGTTGAAGGCAGCTGTACAGTTTTGCTCGCAGTTACCATTGCTACAGGACTGATAGCCTTGTTGAGCGCGGATTACCATCTCCTTTGCTCCGCCAAACTGTAGATTGATATGAAGAAATCGTTTCCATCAAGCTGATGTGATTAAGTTTTAGGATCATTCGATCAGTTTTGCTGGCATTTGATTGCAAATCAGGTGTTACAGTGTTGCTTCCATCATGAAAATGATATCCGCACAACGCGAGTGTGTGTGGTACTTCAATGAAGCTTTGATGTGATATCACGTCAAAAGATGCTGATTGAATGTCGGAATCGAATTGCCGTAAACTAAATGACGAAGTTTTTAAGAGAATTAATCACATGCACTTAAAATTCCCATTGAAAATAATTCCTAAAAATACTTGCCAAAATCGCGGCTTGAAGGCCGCACTAACAGAAGAAAAATCATTTATAACCCCAACCCGTTGAAACTGAGAGCCAATTTATATGGCACCTGGTATCTTACCTGTCTACAAGATCGTTCTTTGCTCTGACAGTCTACCAACGGACAGATCTTGTGGAACGATGAACACTGTTGAACGCAGTTATTTGTGGTTCTGCATTTCATTTTACACTCTCCGTGATAGCAGTACTGTCGGCATCCATATGAGGCGCATCTTAGTGAACACTTTCCCCGGTCGCAGTTTTGGTCGCAGAAGCGTTTGGCATTGCAGTTTGCTTGACACTGACCAAGCCAACAAGACTGGTGAGTTAAGAAAGCATTCATTGGTAAGAGACATTCGAATGAACTCTAAGGTGTAAGAGGGGGGGGGGGGGNNNGGGGGGGGGGGGGGGGGGGAAGGGCGTCTAGATCACGTTTCACGAAAACGAGGGCGAATCACGAAAACGAAGTCATAAAGAAAATCATATTTCACAGCGAATTAAACATGTATTTCTCGTTTCACTGAAATTAATTGTGCAAAATCACACCTCACGGCTGCTGTGGAAATCACGGTTCACGAGGGAAAAAAGTATTTCACATTTCCGGGAAAAAAGAGTCGATCACGAGTCACGAAAATACCCTTTAGCACCCTCTCTAATTTTTAGCTTCAGACAGACGTCACTGAGCAATCGATTTTAGAAAGTCTTGATGAGAAATCTCGTGGGAGAAAGTGAATGTAATAGTTCTTTATAGAGTGTTTACACACGAGACAAGCAGCAATGTTTGTTTACTGAAACAAAAGAAATTATCTGCATATAAACAGTTGGAGTGGTTTTCAATCGAGTGTCGTAAAACCAAAGGCAAAGTTATTACAGAGCCAATCACGTGATGACGGAAAGACACCTTTCAGCCAATCACAAATCGAAGTAATTCCCGAATTGGTTTTACTAGCCAATCAGAACGTAAAGTAAGTAAACGCATGCAGCCAGTGCTAAGCGTGGGAAAAAGGAGAGAGACATAATCCACTTCAATTTTGCTTCTGATTGGTTTAAAAAGTTCGGGCAAGTTTTTTGATCCAATCACAGGGCAACCCGAAAACAAAGCAATGGCTTAGTTACCTTCGACATTCAATTGAAAACTGCTCCGTGTCTTCCCACTCACTTGTTTACAATAGTCTCCAGTTTTTGGACATTTAAGGTTGCACGATCCCTCGTTACAGAATTGCTTACAGTGAGAAGTCGATCTACAACTCATATCACAGTTCCCCGCGTCACACGACTGTGTACAATTTGAGGTCTTACATGACACTGAACCCGAGCAGTTCATTGGCGACTCGCAGGTCTGATGACACATCTCCTTGGTAACACACTTCATGTTGCAGTGACCGCTCCAGCAGGCTTGGTCGCATGACTTGAGTGCTGGCTCAGCTTTTGCGCATTTCATCTCACAGTCTTCCTCGCACTCTTGTTCGCACGAGTCGCCAGTAGGTGAAAAAAATTTGCATCGGTTGACTGCAATCTTACTTTCTGCTAATTTCATCACAGTGGCAACAACCAATGATGCCTTAACAAGCCAATGAAGACACGAAGCCATTATCTTCTCGGTTAAAGGTTGACCTGTAAAAAGGAATGAAATACAATAATAACGATTGCCGACTCTTTTTGCTTGTACGAGAGGAAAATTCACGTAAAACCAAAGAAACAAAATGAAAGCACTCCGAAGCCTGACTCCGTGTGAACAAAATGCCATGGCTTTCCCGTACTTGCAGAAAGACCCTGATTGTCGCAAATGGCAGTCAAACCATACTTATATAACCTAAAGTTAGAAAAAATTACATTACAAGGCAAAAACATACAATTGCCAGCGTACTCAGAAAACGTGATGGTGTTAAGACCTAGAAGGAACTAGAAAGCTTGCTGTGATCCGGCCTCCTCAAACGAAAAAAAGTACTTCATCTGGTTGACAGTTCAACAGAGTTCTTCCCAAAGAGTCGTTCGTGAAAAATAGGACTTCACAGAGGGAAAGACTGTTTTTTATTGCTAGAACAACCATGGCAGAAGGGAAGACCAATGAGAGATTAAGTGCCTCAAAATTCTCCTTACATAGCCTCACGTTTTTTGAAGACTGTCATTTTCATTGCCATTAAGCACTGTTAAATATGTTACCTACAATTGCTTGTATCCTTTATAAAACCCTGTTTGCAGTGCTCATTCTTTAGGTCGGAAAGCAATCAAAAGAACTTGGAATGTAAATGAAGACGACTACCATTTGAAGAGGAGACCATCTGACACTATTGCGGCACTCGTTTACCTTCACGGCAAGAAAACTGAAAGCAATTGTCGTGGCTTGTCAACATTGTTGATCACGCAAAAAGAATTAAGATGGCTTTAATTCGGGTTGACTGCTCAGCTGTTCGAGGTGCTACAGTAAACAACTCAGCGACCTGAATATAACTATGGCTGACGGCAATGACCTTGTCATTTATAGCGTGACATGGCCATACTGGTGGGTATATTGTATAGGTGTCAGCAGCAAATGAAGTGGGCGGTTGGAGACCAGCCGTTATACAGCATTCAGTGAGCATGACGCAGAAAATGAACGCGATTTATTTAGGGATGATGTAGCACGGATAGTGATGACAAAAGCGCGATTCACGGACAAAAAGACCACAAATTTAAGCAGGGACAGCCAACCAAATGCTTCGGTTAAATATCTGTTCGGGAGAGTCAAACCGTCCAAGGTTGTCGGATTCAATCTAATTTGCTTTCTTAACTGAAACATCATCTAAAAGATTCGTATTAAACCGGGCAAAATAGCCGCTTGCGTTTTCAGATGGGTATGACTTTTTTGCAATTGTGTGACGGAATCTTTAATATATGAAGACAATTGTGAAGCAGTATTTTACTGCTAAAAACTTGACTCACTTCTTTTAGTTGGACAAAATCATCATTGATTCAGATTAAGCCTTATCAAGCAATTATTTCCTTTCCTCGTAACGACAGACGATGCATTTTCTCCTGCTTTTCTGCGCCTTCTTACCTCAAGTACTGACTTTTCCGCTTTGCTACGGCTTACCCTCGCCCCTCCCCCGCCAATATTCTAATGTTGATCACGTATTTCAACAGGTGTTCCATGTTTACTTCATCTCGTGGTTTTGTTAATTTGTTTGCGGGGACAAGGTCAGTTATAACACGTGTGTATTATAATGGCACGCGCTTTTTGTCAGCAGTTTAAATCATTTCTTGGGATCAGAAACTACCGTTACCAAATTAAGGACCGAACTGAAGTTCAGTTTCAACTGATCAAGAACTGAATTTTCTTTGAGAGTTCTCATAATTATTCAAAGTAGTCTTTTCAGTGGTCTATATTCGTTATTTCGTTCTTTACAAGAAATTTATTAAACTGAATCAAGAGTTTAGAACGAGTCTTCGAGTCCGATATTCGAGTCCGATATTCCAACCACAAAAAGGCTCCCAAAATATTTCGGTTCCGAAAAGCCATTCGTTCGGGGCTTTCGAGAAACTTCCGACTTTAAGACGAGAATACGGCCGACCTTAACTCGTTTCTACTACTGTATTTGACAGGCACATTTTCTTCATGCTTTTGTAGGTATTGGAGGTACTGTTTGTTGCGAAGTTTCTTTGTAGTTTATCTCACAGACACCCCTCAAATGTCAAGTACGAATTTGACCTCACATTTACCAGTAACTGCCATACTCTGTTCATGCAAAGGAACTGAGTTGCTAGCCTCAGACACAAAACCGAATAGGCATTCATGTTCCATTGAAAGAAACGTCGGCTTTCTTGGGGCATTTCTACGTCTTTTCTCTAAAAAAACAGATGAATGGAATTAGTTTTAATGAGCCCTTATATAGAGTGGAAGTCCTTGCTGGGCCAAAATAAATTGGTTACCAAACACGCACATTCTCAGCAAGGTATCCATGCATTTCAGTACAGAAATTGCACAAGGAGAATGAGGTAAAATGATATTGATTATAATAGCATAATGTTTCAGTTAAGACATTCTTGCGTCTCACCTGTATCGGTTGGATCCCCTCCATTATCGGGTCAAAAATATTTTGCAAACTGTCATTTTTTAGCTTGAAAATAATACTTCTTTCAAGTTGTCGAATTAACGGTTCGCAGTGAACACACACACACACACACACACACACACAAAGTGGCGAAATGATTCTCAAGCGATAAATTTCTTTAATGAACCACCAACGAACCAACGTGAGTCGTCTTTTACCATGCGTCAACGAGCGTGTTTCCGACTTTCAGTTTCAAAGGCGATGTTCGCGTCCGATATCGGATAAAACTAAACCGGAATAAAACTTGGTAAAAGTGGTTACATGCAGTGCTACACGCTGTTGTTTCGTGCCGCCACTTCAGAGCTGGCTCTCTCGAGTCAAACGTTAGACAGAACAAACTTGCCGTATCATGGGCGATCCACTAACTTCTTCCTGGTTACAAGGGATAAGAAAAGAAACACGTGCTTGCATTGTGTTTAGTTATCGTGCTTGATCAGTTGAAGTAATTTAAAATCAAGTGTATCGACATGGAATCATGAATATTTGCAGCGAGGAGAAATTGCAGGCAACGCCGGTTCATTAACGGTCGGTAACTATGAACGGCCGTCTGTTGAACACAAAGGATCCTTCGAAATAACCGTCTCCAGGCACGAGACCCATGCAACATGCCATGCACTATCCCTAGATATAACAAACGGTTGAAATTCGACAACTCATGTGAGTTAAACACTTCCATAATAAATGTCGAATCACGTTATCGGTGGAACCTTCTCACTAAGTCAGTTTTAAGCTCCGTACCATGTTAAAAGTTTAGATAAGTTCTCGGTCGAAAGGCTTTCATAAAAAATCACTCGTCAGCTAAACGTACCCAGTTTTCTCTCATTGATGACAGTCATTAAAAATGAATCGGTTCAATTCAGAAACCCATTTGACCAGGTAATCTTATTCGTCATACCGACCGTGAGAATTTCTCTTCATCGTCGTCCACTAGTTCGAACGAGCAACTGTTTTGGAGAATGGATGCAACAGTCCCGTCGCACGGCGAAGTGCAGCGCGCCATAGACAGGCTGAGTTTTTTCGGCAGCTGCACAGTCAAGTGAATTTTCAATTGCTCGCCGGCAACGAGCTAAGTAATGTTGGACCAACCGTTTACACTCACTATTGGGCAACTGTGCTGCCCTGGCTTTCGACTCCAACCAAAAACTTACCTTCATTAGCGTTTGGTGAAAGTTCCTTCAGAAAGACGAAAAAAGCTGTTTTAACCCGGGGGGTCCTTTTTCCTCGTATGCAAACTCTGTTCTTATATACCCCCTTAAGCACAAAATAAGTCTCGCAATTAACAAAAGAATGGTTTTGAAGGCAATTTTGTTCCTCCTCGACAAACATCACGGAATGCAGTCTCTAAAACGATATTTGCGGGAAAACTACATGTATGTATTAAATATATTAGACGGCGACAGCCCAGCCCTTAACAGAGTCAATGTGAAGGCCGGCATCCAGCGTGGTTTCATCTACTGATAGTAAACAAAACAAATCCCGTGTTACATGATGAAGTGCCATTTTTGAACAGGGTCGATAAAGAACTGAATCAATCTTCTTTTCCTTCAGTGCTACTCGCTGAAAAGATTGTTTTCCCCATACAGATCTGTTTTGGTCGGAGCCAACTGTTACATTAAACTGACTTGTCATCGTGACATCACCAAACCGGCGACATTACTGAACATTTCAGGTTAGTACATTAGGTATTCAGTGTAATGGCTTACGTCTTGTTCTCTTTGAGATGTAGTGGTTGTAAAAAAAATAAAATAATAGAAAAATAAAATAAAATAAAGGCTTTGACTGAGTTTTGTTTCACAGAGGAGACGATAATTTCAATCATTCCGAGATGCATAAATATAAATTAACGCGGTTCAGGGCGAACTTTTCAGCTGAGAAAACCATATGTTACACTTCACTAGATGGCATCGTTCCTTAGAAAGAAAAGCTGGATGATAACAGCAAGTGAAAACTTGAAAGCGAGATGAAATTTTATCGAAGGGTAATCTATTTTACCTCATTAATGAGCTTACACGCGATTAGTGCCCCTATTTCGTTAGCCTACGCCGTGTAGGTTGTACATGCTGTCATTTTAAAGAGCTTTCGTAAAATGTAAAGAAATCATAAATCGTTCTTCAAATTAGTTTCAGCAAAGGCTGACACGAGAAGAACTGAAAATTCGTTTCGTGTGGTGCTGTCTGTCTTTTGAAAAATACTATTTAAATGCCATGCAATCCCCCCAAATTAGAAAGCTTTGTATATTCCTTCAACTTACCACGTTGATCTGCATTTGAGGAGTTTGTTTAAAATGAACGACAGCTATTACAAAGAACCATCACCAGTCTGACGGTGCGTGACTTGAAGCTCTTTGCTGTGAGAGCAAATTTTGTATTGGCCATTTAGCTAATTTCAATCGACTCGCGTTTGCCGCACCGTCCAGCAACGACAATTTTGTGTTTGTGTTTTGCTTGTTTAATAACGAGGTGCAATTGGCACACGTGTAGACAATCTAAAACGTCTCAAGCGTGAAATATTTTGTATTGACTGCACGCTTCAGTTGCACCCGCCAAGAAGTCATTGGCTAAAAGTTGTAAAACAACCATTCGTGCAAACCCACAGGATCATGGGTCTCTCCAACTCATACATTTCATTGAAACATCACTGATATGAACTGAAGTTTACAAAGGATTCTTTTTGCTCGCAAAACGAGTGCTAAAATTGAGTCGTACGCGTACCTTCATGATGTTTAGGTTCAAAGAACGCTTGACACGGCTTAAAACCCTCGATATGACGGGAAACGATTCGTTATCAAATAATCAGTCTTCTGACACTGGGAGCTGTGCAATAATTACATACAATCGGACCAAATCGGTAAATGACAACAAATCACCTGTTTCGTCTGGTATCATCTCGTAAACCAAAAGAAAAGGTGACATCATCTAGTTATCGTCAAGCCCATACTTTCCTTAGTGTCCACTAATTAAAGGATCACCCCCCCCCCTTTTTACTCTTGGTGCGGCAAATTCGAATTGGCTGGGGTATCGTGAAATTTTGGTCAAACATCGGAAAATGAGTCCACGCAAAGGAAAAAAGAAGGGAAAAAAAAAAGAAAACAGAAAACGATTCTAGCAAGCGGCTGGATTACACCTAAACGTGCCTCAAGGTAGGCGAGGTAAAATATCATTTATTATACAGACAGCTGATTGATATTGCACACTCGAAACAGATCGTATTTTAAATTTGTTTGTGGTACATACTGGCGATAAAGTCAACTCGACTTATATAGAATAGCCAATCTCTATCCGTGGAAGAAAATGTCTTTTTTTCAAAACTCGAGTAAAATGACCGATGCCTCGGTCATTAAACTATGCAAACAACCAAGGAAAAGGAGCAATGCGTCAATTATAAATAAATATATAATAAAACAACTTGGTTGTGCGTCATTAGCCGCAGGTGGGAAACACATTGTTAGGAGAGCCGAATTTGATTGTTATGCTAATTACACTCCCAATTGTTATCAAACGAAAATTAAAACTTTTCAACCACGCTTCCAATGCCTCTTAAAATTTTTTCTCCAATAAACGAAAGAAACCATTTACGCCTTCTATGCATGTATTTCTCAATAATATTCCACAACGTACAACGTTTTGGCTCTGAAAAATTGGGATATATTTTTACCCCTGCATGGCGCAGATTAATCCAGCAGCAAAGATGTGAGGCTCTAAAGGGGGGAGGTGTGGAGGGGACATGCTCTCGTGGATAATTTTGAAATCTTGATGCTCTGAAACGCCATTTCTAGTGTGTCTTGAGACGACCATTCCTGTCAAAAATGTTCGGTAAATGGATCGTATTTTTACCTTTTCGTCGCTTTGCTTTGTACTCCATTTTGTTTTATCCTTGCGGTTTCTTTAATTCATCCTGATATCAGAGTTTTAGTTGAGTACTCTATTTGGTGTTATTGTATAAGTATTATACGAACTGGATGAAACTATCGGAACAGACGTCAAAATCGGGATTTTGCCAATCCCGATCGGGAATCCGGACCATGTTTCAAGCAAAATCGGGGTAATGCCGACGAAACCGGGATGGTTGAATAGTCTGGTACTTATTATTCACTTGATAGGATATCAGCCATCGAGTAATCTTAAGTGGACGAGTAATTTTGCGCAACATGATTAAGAGCATTTCCAAAAAAATAATATTGTTCTTTGGTGACTTAAAGGATGAAAGTTAGAGATAATTACATTGTTTAAAGCCTATAGCTGGCCTACTGTCCAGGTTTAAAGCTAAAATATTATTCAACCAGTTGGTTTGGAAAGCAATCCTGTAGGGAGGTCCGGCGGAATACTTTTCTGGAAAAAAAATATAGATTCATTTTTGCGCTCTCAAATGCCGTTTCTCCTGATTTTCGGTCATTCCCACAGGTTGTCACCGATTTCTTAAATACGTTAGAAACGAGCTTGGATACGATAAGTACCAGACTGTTCAACCATCCCGGTTTAGATGCCTAAGACATTCGATGAGTGCATCGTTCAGACGCACTTAACTTCAGACGTTTAATTCTGACTTTTAATAATGTGAATGCCTTTTTTTCCGTAGTCATACTAGACGTCTAAGACGTCCAGTACGACTGAGAGACAAGGCGTTTCCCGGTATAAATATATACAGCCAATATCACTGATAGTTCCATCACTATTTGGTGATTTCAATTCTTTTTATATTACGAAGATCACATACTACGTTTTGTCACCTACTCGATTAGTTCCTAGAACTATTTGGGTGTCCCAAACTTCTCACAATGATTTTGTTTGAACTGCTTTCCCCTTCGTCCTTCTCTTTATTTATCTGTAGTAACAAATTGTAATTTCTCTTGATTCTTGCTATTTTAATGTAATTAAAATTTTATTTTCTGTAAACCGGTATATGTACTCTTTTTCACAAAAATGTCTACATATGTGAAGTATATATGAAATAATTCATATGTGAACTGCGGTTGTAGATGAAAGTGAAGAATATGTCTACATATTAATTTTCTGTGAATCATATTCGTGTGAGTTTAATAAAAATTGACTTGAATTGACTTGTCTGCCTGTGATAACATGAGGGGAGCTGGGCAGGGTAATTTGGGAGCCCAAGTATAGCACGCAACATTCCAAGTGACGCCCAAGGACACAATAAAATAACCACTGTTTGGGAGTCGTTCTGTTTTGCCTTGGTATTGTTTCTTGATATTTGTTCACTGTCTCTGATTGAGAGCGCAAATTTGCATAATCTAGTGTAATGACTTAACATTCGTCGCATTTATCGTTGACATTGCCGAAGAATGAAATAAAATTATCGAATTTTATCCTTGCACCTGTCTTAATTTCAACTCTTAAGTGATCGCTCAAGATAGGGAATCGCAAAGCAAGATCCCCGTTTATTTCTTTAACCACCTTAAAGAAAGAACAATCTAACCGCTTCTATTTTTTAAACTGTCTTTGATATAAAGGTATACGATTTTGCTATCTTGATTATTACATAACAACTCCCTTTCGACACAAAACAATTTACCTTGAAAAGACTGCAAGACAAATACAAATCAAAGCGTTGGACAGAAGAAGCCATATGCGAGCTTTCCACCGAGACTAGGACTCTTCAGCAATTTATCAGTTTAACCAAAGGTGTCGGCGCTGCCAGATTTATTATGATACGATAAATTTCACGGCAAGGAGGATCTCGATTTTAATATGGAATATGAAGTGTGAAATATTTCGTCGCCATCGAGCCAGCAGTCTGTTTCTTTATTCACGCGCAGGCCCGTAAAACCATTTAAATTCACGTGCATTATAATTTACGCAACAATGGGCACTCAAAAGTGTCTTTTTTAAAGTTTTTGAGTGGAGAACCAGCACAAATACGCATGCGTGAAGTTAAAAGAGAGAAAAACAAGAACAGAACCAGTGGCGGTGCCTCTGGACATTTAAGCCAGAGCGTTGTACCTCGACGATAGCCCCCGAGATTTCAACCCGCGGATCACTTACACTAGTCCCAGCCTTGGCCCCTCGCAATTTTCGGATTCCTATCCCCGATAGGCAGTGAGGGAGAGAATGTCGGCCCCTAGACCACATGTGACAGATACCTTTCATACTCGCAGCTCAGTTCCGTGCTACTTAGACTGATATTTTGACTGATTATATATTTGAGACTGAAGTCATTGTGTTTGTGGCTACCGCTTCTGGAAAGCAAAAGCTTTAACAAAAAAAACCCAGCCATTTGACCGCTTCTACTTTGATATAACAGTACAATTTTGCTATGAAGATTGCGACAACGGACTACTTTCGACACAAGCCAACTCGCTTGGCACGACAAATTGCTATAAAAACTACCGCTTTTTCGATGTTGCACGAGAATATTCAATTTTTTTTTTTTATCATAGGGCGCTTTCCTTTCGTGAGAACTGGCCGGCCAGACCGGTCAGTTTGCAAAGAAAATGCAACGATTTGAACAAACAGTTGCATGATATCCCTCACGTTCTTTTGGAGGAGTATATATCATGCTGGTGAAAAGTGTGTTATTTTAAAGGCATTGTAGCGTTAGCCCACCCAAATGCCCGGACTGGCCGGTCAGTTCTGTCAAATGGAAAGCGCCCATATTGAAGTTAGCAAGTTAATCTGTTGCAAAGGGGAATCAAACCCATGACTGCTGACTGTGCCATTGCGCTGCACTCTGGGGCACTACCAGCTCAGCTCAGTATAAAGCCAACTGGGAGATGGTCACTTGCGACTTTGTTTCATATTCCGTAACGAACATTGATGACATTCATATCTATGAACAGCGCGTATGAAACATTTTAAAGCGAAAAGGTTCTCGTTACATTGCCGACGAAGCTGTACGAAACTAACATAAGTTCTGTATCAAAGCAAATCGCAAAATCCGTTGGTATTATATTTAGATCTCGATTCTACCTTTCTTCAAGAACTAAGCTAGCCTTGTACTACTCACTAATTTATCCCTACATTACTTATTGTAATTCCACTTGGTCTTCTACATATGTCTCCGATTTAAATAGAATATTCTACTTGCACAAGCGTGCTGTGCGAGCAATAACAAATTCATATTCATTTTACCGAGCGCATTCTGCTCCGTTTATTTGCGAAATTAGGCATCATGGACCTTTTTCAGATATATTCATTCCAAATTTCTAAGTTCATGTTTTATTATCACAATCAATTATTGCCTTCGATGTTTTTGAATTTATTTGAAACAAGCCGCCGAGTGCACAGTTACGGTACTAGAATAGCAAACAATTATCGGCCACATTTGTCGCACTAATATTAAACAATTTACAATTCTTTGTCAAGGCCCAAAAATCTGGAACTCTTTCCCTAGATCAATTACTAATTCATCTAGTTATCTGAACTTTAAGGAAAATATGTTAGGGTTTCTTAAAAAAAGTTATGCCGCACAAGCATTGCGTGAGATTCTTTAGATTAATGATAGGCATATGAGGGGGCCCCTCTTATAAGTCCGCTGGTTTCTCGGGGTCTCCTCGCCACAATTATTGTAACATTATTGTCCCTGTAATACTATTAATTGTGTGGCAAATAAACATTCATTCATTCATTCATTCATTCATTCATTCATTCAAACTGCTTGATCCACTTAATTCGCGACAACTGATTCTGTGGTAGCTGAGAGGTTGGCGTGATAATAAACCGTTTTAGCCCTGTCGTTTGTTGTCCTATTTCAGACCACGTGAACGTGCTTCGGGGAATTGTGTCTTTAGACGATTACCAGGAGGGAAAAGATAAAGCATCCGTTCGTCTGTGAGTGTACATGATCTGAAATGGGCAATTGGCCATTTTGCTAATGCAAATTTCTCAACGCTCTCCATTCCCTTGTGGG
>BLFK01000745.1:62260-64760 GCA_014634185.1 Astreopora myriophthalma
AAGGTCTCGGGGAAATTGGGGTTGACAACATAGTAGCCCCCGCGGGTATGAAGAAGTAAGTAAAAAGAAGTATTGACAATTTCCATTCCACGCACGAAGAGTTTCAGTTCCAGTTGGGGCTCAGCCCATCACGGGAAAGAAAGTGAGCACCAAGTGACACTAACCCTTAAAATCCCATTGCATTCAAGAGTGTTTTCCTTCACCTTTTCTACGATGGGGGATCACAATATCTTCTTTTCAAGCAAAAATCAATTTCAGGTGAATTGAGTGAGACAAAATTGGCCAATTTTGACGTCGAGTTTACGAGTTCTGAAGAACTTTCGTTTATAGATGAGGTACAGACCGGTAGTGCATTCAATCGAAAGGCCTGAAACATTTCGGGCCTATTTCGAGTGCTATCATTTCCTCCGTGTCTTAAAAGCAAAGACGTTTCTAGGCGTGAAGTTTTGCAACAAGGTTGCCTTTTGTTTTCGCAAAACTTACCAAAAGACCAGCGTTTTGGAATAAGAAAGATCGCAATGGACCTTTGGAAACAAGCAAGTGCTTGTTCCCTGGCAGACATTTCCTTTTACAATTTGGTAACTTGGAGGCTCTATATTTCCATGAATTTGCAACAGACTCTCATAAAACATTGCAGGTACACTGAATTGGGTACAATAAATCGATCTACTAAGATTTTTTTGTTTTGTTTAAATGAAAAAATACGAAAAGGTCCATTCTTGTATTCCAGTAAGCTAGATAAAGCGTCTGTGCAAAACAGGGAGGTAGGAGTCCTTCCCTTTGACAGAGGTTACGGTGGCATGTGAACGTATTGCCGCGAGTGTTAATGATTTTCCAGATAAATCAATAAGGCCAAGATTATAGATAAGCCCTCTAAAAGTGTGGACCTCATTCTTCCTGAAGCACCGGCACTAGGGTGACCAGTTGTATGCGCAGCGGTGCTCCTGCTTGAAGTAGGAGGATTGGTGATGGCCGTCGCGCTATTATTAGTTACCTTGGCGCATGATGAAGGCCTGGAACAATCTGCGACTATGCACTTTTCAGCGTCACACTTGTGGAGGCACGAACTTCCTTCTTCACAAGTTTGATAACATTGTTTCACGCTCGCAGAGCAGGTCATGTCGCAGTTGCCACGGCTACAATTTTGACTACATACCTCTCCATAACATTGCATGACAACGGTTTTACCAACAATGTGTGCTGTCTGGGTGCAGGTCTTCACTCCGAGAGGACAAAGCATGCTGCACTGACCATAGAGGCAATTTTGGGTGCAGTTCGAAGCGCTGCAGACCATAGATTCACACGTGCCCGAAGAACACTGCTGTTGGCAGCTTCCTGATATTGATCCAGCAGACGAGCAAGTCATGTTACATCCGCCGCCAATGCCACACTGCTGTTCGCACGCATCTCTTTCGCACTCCATAGAGGCATTGCTTTGAAACAAACCAAACTGACTACAAGTTTTCCCTCCAGCGGGGCAAGTCATCCGGCACTGGCGGACTCCGTATGGACCGTACAGTCGGTCGCAAGTCTGTTGGCAAGCTTTCGCCTCGCAAATCATCGTTCTTGCTGTTGTTTGCTTACAAATCTCCACGGTTTCCGCGCACTTCATGCTGCTGCAGACGCCAGGGTAACAATACTGATCGCATTTCTTGGAGTCGCAAGTCAATGATCCACAAGCGTGGCTCTCGTAACAGGTCTGGTCACACTTGACCGAGGAGCGGCACTCGATCGCATCGCACCGGCTGTCATAGCATAACTGTTTGCAATTGTCATATAGAGTTGTCAGGCCACAATACATGGAGCTGAGGTCATTAGATCGCCAAACATCCTGTTCGCACGATCGATTGTTCGACATTTGGTCACAGCTGGTTTGGTTGATCGCGGACTCGACTGTGGTCCCGATAGTGCACATCAGGGCAAACCCAAGCAGAAACATTGCTCACTTGTTGTAAGGTAAAGGTGTAGTCAAAAGGTCTAACGGAAACAGAGAGAAGGCTTTTGTCAACCAAAACAAAAGAAAATGTTTGTCACGGGAAGAGTTTAAAGGGGCTCTGTCACAATATTTTGAGGTATTTTGATCATCAACAAATTTACCTTTAAATTGAAGGAAACCTGAAAATAATACTTTACAAAGGTGGAAAAACACCAAAGAGATAATAATAAACCAGAAAGGAACAAGGATGGTTAAGGATGGAGAAGATTGACACGGATTACAAACAACAAAATTGAAAAGTTTAGCTAAACTTTTCAAACCCATTTAACGGTGACATAGCTCCTTTAATTCCCGGATAGCCGGCGATTTGGTGTGGTTTTCGATGAAAGCTGGACCGAAGTCACTCTTCTCCTCGGTCCATCTTTGGTGCTGCTATTTCGTCGGTCCGTCAAAAAATCCGTCAAAAAAAAAAAGAACTTTTTAAAACCCCACCAAACCGCCTCCTACGCAGTTAGTTCCCGGAGGATTAATTTGGGACCACAAATGGCCACCATTTCAAAGTTT